>PVJO010034621.1:0-10753 GCA_004026905.1 Hystrix cristata | reverse complement strand
TACTAAAATCATCCTTGCGGCCAGCAGAAAAGACGACACAATGCCTCTTGCCCTAAGGTGATCGTCTGTGACAGGCAGGTCAGGCTCCCCAGCCGGAGACAGGCATCAAGTCCACTAAATGCGAACAAGCCATGACTCATGTAAGTAGGGCACATGCCCTCTGGCCCCCACCCAGAGGGGCTTAAAAATGCCACTCTGCAGGCTAACGAAAGGAAACCAAAATGAAGCCCGCCAGGCTGGAGTGCTAGCACCTGTGCCCTCTGGCAGAGCAGCTAAGGCTAGAGGTACATGTAAGATGCTGTCGGGAACTTAACGGCTCCCCGCAGGTCAATGCTCCCGGACACGGCTCTCAGGACCGCTGAACCGCCTCCTCTGGACACAGCGACGCCTCCCCGGGGTCCGTTATTTTCAGACCGTTCAAATTTTGGTTTGTGACATGAATTAGTCCCTCTCGTGACTGCACCTCCTGGCTGTTCTGCTGTAGCTGGTAGGTGGGCTGGGGCAGGAAGAGATGTCAGGAGAACTGTGCAGAGAAGGCTGACTGCTGCCTGGTTACCAGGGCAACACCAAGCGTGTAATAATAATTATTCTACTTAAAGCCAATGCATCTGTTCGTGATCATATATTCCTGCCTCAAGCTCACACCTTAACAACTAAAAAAATTACCTGAACAATCCACGTGACTTGCGGGAGATCTAAACCCCGAGCCGCAACATCCTTCAAAACAAAAGAGAATATGGTTAGGGCCAAGCGTGTGAACTCTGGTGGGGACGGGTCCGTGGACACATCTGACCGTCTACTACAACTCTGAGGGTTCACTTACACACAGTACGTACACACAGACACACACAATCCTGCATTCCACTTCAGGCAGCTTGAGGAGCCAAGGAAGTCCATAATTAAGCTTAAAATTCTGATTTGGGGCAAGTACAATAGAACCCTTCTCCGACCCAGGTCACTCAAAGAACACAACCAGCAGGTCAGCGCAAGGACTCCCTGCAACTGTCAGCACATCAGGCAGGAGTTCTGAACAACCGTTTCATTCACTCACATTGCATCTGAAAAGCCACTATGACAAATGTGTCTGTGGATTACCATCCCAAGCCCTCCTTACCTGTCAGCGAGGCTACCTAACAAGGGCGAGGGTGGGTGGCGGGTTTCTGGCACTTACCTGTGGAGGAGACCGCAGTATTTCCTGAAATCTCAGCTTGCGGAGCTCAGAGAGCGGGAAGGCCTGAGTAAGCTGCTGTCCATTCTGATCACCAGATGGAGGTACAGCCAAACCTGCTAAGTGCTTCAAAGCCTTAGCTGAAGAACTACCAGAGCAATGGGGACTCACTTCCTCTTTTCACCTGGCCTGGCAGAGCAACTAGAAAATGGAATCTCCCAGCCCTTAGCACTAATTTGCACACAGAACTCAACTTCAGCACTAACAGTCATACGACCATCCCCAGTCAGTATTCACTGAGCACTTACTATGCACCAGACAGTTTTTTTAACATTTTACCTGCGTTATCTTGATTGAGCTTCAAAACCACTATCGCCCCCTTCTGACAGACAAGGAAATCTAGGTTCAGAAAGGTTCAGTAATTCGTGCAGGGACACACAGCTAAGAGTGAGCAGTAACCTCGAATCTAGGCCCACTCCACCACTCCGGGGCCAGAAGAGATCACACTACCTCCCATCATCAGAAAAGACGCAATGTCCCTGTATGCTGATGCGACGCAAGCAGAACAGTACAAACCCCTACGGCAGGAATTTGGTGCTATCCAGCAAAACCAGCTTTGCATCTCCCCTTCAATCCAGAGCATTCTCAGCACTAGAAAAAGACAATGGCAGAGCTACAGAATGATGTACGCATGAGACGACTCAGTCAGCACTGTGGGGGAGTTGACAGGTGGAATGATGGACAGAGGCTACGCTCCATACAGCAGAAAGGGACAGGGATTCCTATGTTCTGATTTGGAGACTCTCCAGGATATATTCCGAGTGTGAATAGTACGCTTATGTGTAAAAAACTGGGGAAATAAAACATATTTGCTTATTTTCCAAAAGAAACCACGGCAGAAAAATCCCCAGAGCCTACACAAAGTTATCTGTAGGGAAAGGAAGAGAACAGTGCAGAAGGACAAAGACAGAAGCCAGACTGCCTTCAGTGAGCTTCACACTGGGCTCCAGATGATCAGCTACCGTGTGACAGCAAACATAGAATACCACCTAGGACGCCTTCTTGCCAAAAAACAAAACAAGCAAAGAAAACCACTGAACCCAGGGCCCTGCGCATGCTAGGCAAGTTCTCTACCATTGAGCTACGTCCCCAGCTTTTTAAATTTTACTTTAAGGCAGGGTCTTGCTAAGCTGCCCAACAGGTTGGCACAGAACGTGCATGACTCCTGCCTTACTCTCCTGAGTAGCTTGGATTATAGGGGTGTGCCACCACACCCGCCCCGGCTGGGATATTCTAAACAGAACAAATGGTCTTATTTCTTCAGCCAAAAATTTCAAGGAAAAAGAAATTAGACATGTCACTAATCAACTGATCAACTCAATAATCAATGGGTAGATAGACCAAGTCCCCTGAAGGGTCAACGATCTCTGGTTGTTACCTCAGGACAGAGGGGCTTAAGGAGATTTTCACTTTTCTCTTCGTATTTTCTTGTTGTTTGCTATTTCTTTTAACATATAAATTTTAAATAAACACATATAATTTCCCTCAAATTTTTTATTTATAAAAATTTAAGCCTACACAAGAATTGAAAGACTAGTACCATGAGTACACATCAATCTTTCTCTAGACTCATCAAGTGCTAATCTTCGGCACATCTGCTTTCTCCTCCTTCTAAACTAACTAAACCTCCCTCTCTTATGTTTTTCTGACCGTCTACAGTAAGGTGCAAACATCATGACATCTCGGCCCTAAATACTTTAGCAAGTTATCGCCTAAGTACAAGGATATTCTTCTAAATAACCACTACACCACTATCACACTGAAGAAATTTTATATTAGCCAGGTATGATGGTGCATGCTTATACTCCCAGGACTCTGGGAGACTGAGGCAGGAAGCCTAATTTGGTGAGATTCTGTCTCAAAAAATAAAAAGGGCTGGCTGGGAATGCAGCTTAGCACAAAGGCTCAAGGTTCAGGGCTAGTACTGTTCCCTGGCCACAAAAGAAATTTAATATTGAAGATTATTTTCTCATAAACAGTCCATATTCAATTTTTTCCAACTGACCCAGGAAGTCTTTCATAGTTACTTTTCTTTCTCAATCTGGGAGAAAGAAAAATAGATCACATGCTCTATGTATCTCTTTATACTTCCTGGATCTGGAGTAGCACCCCTGTCTCTTAATGACTTCCTTAGTTTTTTGAAGACTGTCATTTTTGAAGAGTCCGCACTCTGGATTTGACTACCTGAGTCCTGGCAGGAAGGTTTGGGCTAGGCATCCTAGCAGGAGCGCAACATTAGGCTGGGGTACGTGCATGCTGCACACTGCTGGCTCGCCCTGGGGGGGTGACACCAGGCTCAGTCACTGTAGAGTGTGCCCACTGGCTTCCACAGGGAAGGTGCCTTTCTTCTTCGTAATGCTAAGTAACCGGAAAAATGAAACTGAGACTCGCAAATACTCCTAACACACCTCACTGTGGGGCCTGTCTTCTACCTGTGCCCCTGGTGTGTAGTAACGGTTACCTTGTGGCTGCAAAAGATGACTTTCTAAGTTTATCATCCTCTCCTTCCACTCCACAGCTGAGAAATTCTTCTGTAGGGTACAGCCTCTCCCACTTTTTACAGTATCTCTAAAGGATTTGTGTGTACACAGCTTTTTGAAAAATAATCTTTGGCCAAGTTTCTGTGAGAAGCACCCTCCCTGCACCCCCAGGAAGCCCTGGTCTCCTATGAGCGGCACTAGGCAGCACTTGCAGATGTGTGAGTGGAAGTCAATGTCAACCACCCGTGAAGTGTCTCAGATGGCCCCGCGGGCTCCAGAGCTGATGGCTCTGCGAACACAATTTACAGCATTCCCTATCTAAGAGGAGCAGGATTGGCTTTCTGCACTTACCACAGTCGATGTCTTTAGGAAAACTGACGGGTCCTTGAATCTGCTAAGTTCTTGTTAAGAAATGATTTATTTTATTTAAGTGCTCTGCAGTGGGAGATCCATGTAGACAATGGGCTGCCTGAGCTTTACAGACAGGCTTTGTAAAAAATTTAATGCTCATGAGTTTAGTAAATTCAACCAGGAAACAGATAAAACTTTAAGACAGCATATGACATTTGTGAGGCTCCCTGAATCCAAACATGCAGAACAGTGAGTGATGAGGGACACTAGCAGCCTCATGGTGACTCTGCAAGGTCCCTTCTCCTGCTGGCAGGCCCAGCCCTGGACGAATGGCCGAGACCCAGTCCTCTGGTCTCCACTCTTCTCAGGTGGGGCGCAGCCTCCCCTCGTTCTCTCTTGCCCAGACTGAATCCAGCCACTGCTGAGGTGCAGGACTTCCTTCATTTCCAGTTTTGGCTACTGGGGAATGAGGGAAGGAGCACAGTGCTAGAAGGAACAGGGCAGATGGGCCCCTGGCTTCCACCTGGACAAGTCCAGTGGGCTTGAACTGCCGCTGACCCACCTGCACAAGGGCTGCAACCGCCCCAGCTGTATCACGAGGCTGCTGTGAAGAGCAGATGAGACCGTGTATGCTGAATACGCCTTAAGAACCGACATCCGAGCGTTCGCTTTGCTACAAAGCGAGGCATGGTAGGATGGGGATGTAAAGGTCCCTTCCCTCTTGCCCCACCGCCCCAGTGGGCCCCCTGGGTGACGGACCCAGAGGAGCCAGCGCTGGCTACACCCAATCAACAGATCAACAGGAAGAGTCTGTTGAAGACTCATGCAGGCTTCGGTCCTCTGCCCACTCCTAGAACTTAGAAGTTGTGGCAGCCCAATTCTATTCCTTTAACCTAATTAGGGCAAAAGAATCACTAAAGTCAGTTCTGAAAGACACTCCCCAGCAAGGCCTTGAAGGCCCTGGGCTTGACAACTGGCTGCCTCCATGAGACCCAGGAGTACAGATGGAAGGCAGCTTGCTCAGGTGCCAGCCTGTCAGTTGGATTAAAATGACTCATTTATTTACTCAGAACCTCACAAAGTGCTTTTACTAACACGGAGAGGGGGCTGCTGTCTCTCTGAGAAGGGACATGGCAAACTCGCCTCCGACGCCTTCCTGGCCTGCCAAAAGTCATTATTGCCGTGTGTGGAAAGCCATCAGCAGGGTACAGGCCCCTGTTGTCCGGGTGACAGATTGGGCTGCGTAATCAGAGGAGGAAGGGGAGAGCGCAGAAGCTGTCAGAGGCAAGAGATCTTGGCTGGAGCCGCCAAAAAACTGGCAACATGAGTTAGCATAACTGAGTAAACAGCAAACAATCTCCAAATGTCTTCCCATTAACACCAATGAAATAAAATGGGAAAGATGAACTTTACCTGAAAAGCACACCCCAGAGAAAAGTGAGAAGTCCACATTTGTATGGGGTGCTGGGCTGACATTCTTGCAACTCTGAGCCTTAGCTCCTTTGTTTCCTGGCCGCCTGGCATGGTGGAAATTCCCCAGGAGGAGAGGAAATTAAGAACTGCACAGACGTAACAGTGTTGAGAGAGAGAGAAGGAGAGGGTGGAAGGAAGCAGTGCGGGGATTTAAGTGTATTTCCTGAAAAAGAGACATGCGTACTGTACAACCGCAACCATGATTCTCCCACTCCAAGGAGTGTTCAGTCAGCAGACCCTGGAGGAGCCAGAGGCCTCCTTCCTGGGGAAAAGGTCACTGTATTCCATTTGTTCAGTGCATCAATATAACAGAAGCATAACAACACACCATGTTCCCTTTTTTTGGCTTAGGGTGAGCTTCTCACTGTAAGCAGGGGGAAATGCAAGTTTGCAGATAATCTGGTGTCTCCTATCTGCTTCATTTGATTTCTTAATTCCATTTGGGAAAGTGTGCCTTGAACTTTCAAATTACTTCTTCCTACATGTCCCTACTCCCTTATTAACCTGGCTTTTCCATAGATATAATTTTCCAGAGGACACAAAGTTACACCACCAGCGTAGGAGATCGGACTTTCATAAAGTGGTCTCCTGTCCTGACCACCCTAAGCGCCATCTCCAGACTGACCCACACCACCAAACAGCCACGCTACAGAGCTGTATGTCTGGTCCTGGGAGAGTTGCACCAATTACCAAGGCCCTTGCTTTTAAGATACTTATAATCAACATAAATACACACATACACACCCTTAGCTGCTCCTCGATGGAAGGAAAGCAGAGTGGGGGAGAGAACTTTCAAACAGCAAAGGACACAGTGTTACTCTGCTATTTCGTGTAGTTACAGACCAATTTACTAATTTTCATAAAGACACTCAGCCTTCTCTGGCCTTGTAAGACAATCTTGGGATGATACATTAAAATGGCAAAGGTACGGATGGTATAAAGAGGGAAAAATCCCCACACAACAATTAAGGACATGAATCCCTTTTATCAAAAGAAGCCAGTTCTCCATCTGCCTTGTCCTGACACAGTCCTCTTTCCTCATTAACACCAAGGAGGCTCCTGGAGAGCACTCAGATAGCCTGGCACGCAACAGGCTGCTGAAGACGACGCAGAGCGACAGTATCTCTCCTGCCCTGAGCATCATCTATTACAGCTTGTGTACCTCCCACACCCCATGGCTCTCAGACACAAGTGTCAAGCCAAAGCAAACAACTATGCAGAAGTAGCAGCATTTCTGAGAGTGAGCAAAGAACCTCTTATCACCAGGAACCTGGGCCCATATCCTGGTTTAGAAAGGCAGGTGCCAGCCCCACCCAAGTCTTCTCCAACAAACTCTGCAGGACGAAGAAAATTTAACACTGTGGTGGAAGACTGTGCACTGGAACCGACGTGGGCAGGCCAAGTGCCATGACCAGGCGACCTAGGGAAATCAGATGGTGGGTAAAGGAGAGTTTGGTTTGTATGTATCTCTGGGACAGACGGGGCGGGGGGTGGGGTGCAGGGGCGGCTCAGCAGCGCGGGACAATGGCATTCTTTGTCTGGCGAATTACAGCCTGCAGGCATCAGCCAGACAGAACAAGGAAAGTGAGCATATGCTTTGGACCCCACTGTTACATTTTAGAAAGAATGATCTTCTCTTCCGTGTAGAGCTATGTAAGAACTAAAAAAAACACTGAACTTCAGATACGCAGAGTTTTCTCTGAGATTTACCAGACACCTTACATGCTGCACAGCATGGTAACTTTTGCATATTGGAAATTCGATAATTTCCCAGGGATAAATCCAGGATCTTAATGGTCAAAGAGAAAATATTTTGTTACTATCCTAGCCTAAATTTTTAACACAAAGGTTCCTACTGCTTTGTTTCAAAGCAGACAATCTGTAACACTCACTCTTTGGGTAATACCATATGGATGAAAAAGAGAACTTATTCCCAATGAGTAGGTATACTAATCCCCACTTCTCTCAGTCTTCAGAACAATGTGTATGTCTGCGGTTCTCGCCTTGAGATTCTGAGGGTTACTCAAGTGAGCCAGAAATACCAAGTGCCCACTGTGTGTCCACTCTCTGTCTGACACTGGGGTGGGACTGAGCATACGTCACAGTCCCTATTTCCATAGAGCTTATGACCGGGTGTGACAACAGCTAGGCCAGCTGTGATAAGCATTACCAAGATAAATGGATAATCCACTTTCTGAAGAAGTGAAATTTAAGCTGCGATCTAAGTGGGGGTTAGTCAAAGTTGGGACAGGTGGCTGCTCCAGGCAGAAGGCAGAGTTCACACCAAAGCCCAAGGCAAAAATGACACATTCAAGGAATTGAAAGAGGGTGGCAATTGGGCTAAGGGGCAGACAGCAAGGGGCAGTGGGGTGAGAGGAATCAGATGAGAGGGGAAGGTTTGAGCAACATTTGAGCTGACTAAATGTTACTGACAAAGTTACTAAAGTTACCTAAAGTTACTGACAATTTCCCTATCAAGTAGATCATTTGGACTCAATCTTTAGACATTTAAAACTGGTTTTAGAGCAAACACAAGTGTCTGATTTGCAGGCTGGCTTCATGAAGGGAAAGGCTACTTGGTCAGACCTGGGTCCCCCCAGGAGGCAAGGAAACACCTGCTCTGGAACACGAGAATTCCTGAAACACTGCTGTTCTTTCCTGGTCTCAGTTCTGAACCAGTGTCAAGGGAGCCATCATCATGTGTGTGTGAGAACAGGCACATGGAGGACAGGCCCCACAATAAGCAGATTTCCAGGCAGGCCTTCGTGTAGATGAGTGCAAGCGTGTACACACACACACACACACACACACACACACAGAGCTGCACTCACCCATAAACTCTTAATTGAGAAAGAAAACAGTCCCTATTATCTTGAAAATTGAACAGTGAGAAGGAGTTCCTAAAAAAGTAATTGCACTAAATGAGGCATTCAAATAGCTAAAGATCTTTCTTTCTACCCAGCACCTACCTGTTCATTGAATTTACTGTATTTACAGTGCAATTTCCAATCACCACTGGGTGTTACGTTATGTCACCCACGATGGCACAAGTAGAGAAGGTATTTTAATCTTGGGAGAGAGCAATGCTATGGTATAGGGAATCCCCGGAGAGGGGAGAATGTGGAAGGTGTAGTTTTCAATCTCAGAAGAGCATAAGAAATTGCATTAAAAAGGTCAGTGTTGTGCTGTGGGACTGCACAGACTGAGGCCGGATGAACTGGTCCTGGAAATCCCAGGCCAAATGACAGTTTTAGACAACAGCAAACAAAATCTGCCCATGTGTATCTATTTTCCTTTAAGAGGGTGAGCAGAGGCAAGCAGAGTCATTTTGTAGTGGAAAGACTTTCTCAGCTCTAATCACTCCCGATAGCTGTAATTTACAAGTTTTTGGTGGCTAGAAATCACCAAGATTCACACATTTTCAGACTAACAGCTGTCACTATTAGTGAGCAAATCGCCAAGTCTCCTGCACGGGGACAGCCAGCTATCTGCGGCACAGTCAGGTGACAAGCCAGAAGCACAGTGCAACCGGCCACACCAAGAGGTCCTGGTATCCCCACTCTCCAGGGGACCCACCAGAGTACAGATTATCAGAAGACTGAAGATTACAACCCCATCATGGGAGTTAACTCTCACCTGGAGCAGAGTGACTGATACGTACTGTGCACAGGAGGACACCTGTTTTGGAGCACGAGAATTCCTGAAACACTGCTGTTCTTTCCTACAAAAACAAGGTAAAAAAGAACCTTAAAAACACCAAGATAAATTTCAGCAAGGCAGCTTAGATTTCCATAACTACCCCAATTTCCTCTTGCTCTATTTTTAGGCACTGAGAGGTTCCTGGAGGAAGAGGAAGAAGTGGCAATGTCATCTAAGAACCTGCACTAATAAGACTCAACTTCTGAGACTGCGATACAGCAGCGGAGCTTCCAGGGCAGCACATTTCAGGAAGCCACTGCCAGGGTGGCGCTACCCAGGGCCAACGACAAGAGCAGGGAAGGCCAAAGGCCACAAGTTACACACATGGGTTCCAAACAGATTTCATCTTAGCACATTCTCCTGGAAGTGCTCTAGAGGAATGAGGAAAGACCAACCTGCCCTACACAGGGCAATTTTTTTTTAACACATTTTTTAAAAAACTAAAAATTTACTAAACTATGTATCTTAATTATAGAAAAAATTAAATTGAAGGAAAAAATTAAATCATGCCACCGCAAGATATGAACCCCACTACCAGCAATCCTTTAATGTTACCCAAGTCCTCTTTCTATGCGTAACACAACTAAATACGTGGCTTTAGAAGTTGTCAATTAGCAATGATTGCACCTGGGATGAACCCTGCTGGCTACAATCCCACTACTGTGAAAAGCTAATAATTAACAAAATTATTTTTAAAATGGCACTCTATGGCAAGCACAAGGCCCTGAGTTCAATCACCAGCACCACCCCCTCGATGGCATTTTACTATTTATACTAGTGACATGCTCTTATGTCTCCATCAAATCTGATCATCTTCTCAGGCCAATAAATATTCAAAGACCACAGCACCTCACAGGGTGAAATGGTTGTGCTGAAGGGCTGCACCACCATGGATGTGACCCAAATCCTATTACTGGCAACTAAGCTGCTCCTGTTTCCTAGTATTAAAGTGGGTGCTACGCAAATATCTTGGTAGACAGGCTATGGTGCCCATTCCTAATTATCCCCTTGGGGTAAATTCCTAAAAACAGGTATGCTGAAAAAGAGGTGAGTACATCTTAAGGCCTTCGGCACCACCCTCCAAGTGTGCTTACATCATAGTGCTCCAAGTGCTTGGGATTTGTCTGTATCTGCTATTACTAACAAATAAAGAACCAACTCACTAAAAATTTGGAAAAAGGAAAAATGTGAAGTCTCCCTTTCCTCTCTGGTACAAGCCATTGAGCCACTGTTGTGGACATGATTCTGGCCTTTCACATGCATATACCCTGTCACATGTCTGGACACCACGCACGCCTCACCTAGAGCACTGGACAGAGACGCAGAAACAGCCAGCACTTACCAAGCACCTTGTATGGGACCCCAGTGTAAGTGCTTTTATGTCTGCCCTTACCTAATCCTCAAGACCCCGTAAGAGGTACGACCTCATCCTCATTTTCTAGATGAAAATGTGTGGAGAGGCAGCAACACACACACACACACACACACACAGAGAGAGAGAGAGAGAGAGAACACAGAGAGA
>PVJO010034620.1:0-10742 GCA_004026905.1 Hystrix cristata | reverse complement strand
AAAAAAAAAAATAAAATAACACATAGGATTAAAGGGAGAAAATGAAAATTACAAGCTTGGAAAAACATATTGTCCATAGAGTGTTTTCACATTTTTTTATAATGTAGTAGCAATTACCAATAAAGCAGGTAATAATCTATAGTCTTCATGCAAATTCTCTAAAAACACTATGAATTTGATTGATAACATGAATTGAAAATTGTCTTCTATCAAAATATAAATACATAAAAGCTGCAATCCTTTTTTATCAACAGTTAATTTACATTTAAATAGTCAATCACAGATAAACTACTAAACTGGTTACTGACAAAGAATTGAACATTTTGAAAATTGAGGTTTACATCTCTTTGAAAAATAGATAAACATAAATGTTCTATGCTTACTAAAATTGCTATATCCTTTGTTAGTCTCCTAAAAATACTCCCCTGAGAGTAGTTTATCTACTGTGAGTTCTGATCATTTAAAGAGAATAATGTAAGGATGATTGTCCATATGAATCACCAGTGTGTATTCACACTTCCTTCTTAAAGTATATGTTGTTAGAGAAAAAGAGAAACCTTGCATAACATTCAGCTTTTGACTTCAGCAAGGGAACGGATGGAGGAGAGGTCATCGACTGTGACAGGACCCTGACAAAAAGAGCAGGTCGTGCGTGCGCACGTGTGTGTGTGTGTGTGTGTGTGTGTGTGTGTGTGTGTGTGTCTGAAGATCAGAAGTTCAGCTCTGGCCGCGTCAGGATCCTAATCTCTAATACACAGTACACAAAAATGACAATGTCGATGAGGCAATTACATAGAGTTCAGAGAAGTACAGGCTAGGGACATACTAGCCTGCCATCTTAGGTAAGTAATTTAAAAGCGTGACAATAGAAGAAATCCCGAGGTGAGTTTATATAGCTAGAAAAGAAACAAGTAAATGAACAAACAAAAACACCAGAGACACAGGCTTTAGGAGAACTCAAGATTGGGAGGAATCCTCAAAAGAAACTAGGCAAAGAACAATTTTATGAGACAATAAGGAAAGCCAGGGGAATAGGGTACCTTGGAAACCGAGGCATACATGTGCTTTATGGAGGCAGGAGTGGTTTACCATGACAAATTGTGCTGCTAATTTAATAAAATGAAATCCATTAGATTTAGCCAAAGCAAAGCCATTGGTAACTCTGGCAGGCACATTTCAATGGAGAACAGAGGCAAAAACCAACATATTTTTTATTGAGTTTTAGAGAGAATAAGATGCAAAAATTGGAGGTTGCCTGATTGCTCTTTCAAACTTTAAATTATAAGTGGACGATTAGGATGAGGCTTGTTGATAGGGAGTGAACTAGATCCAAGGCAAAGAAATAACATACATATAAAATTGTTATTATGCTTGTAAATCATTCTGAAGCCCACAAAACAAACTTGGAAGTACAATGTCTTAATAAGTAATTAAATATTTAACACTCACATTCTCTAAACTAACACCAATTTTTCTTAGTTGGAACTGATAAAATAGAGAAAAAAATAGAATACTTAGAAATGACTACAATAAGAGAACAGTTCTGCACTCATTTAATGAGATGACAAATTTTTAAGAGTGACTACAAGCATAGTGTATGTGTAATTAGTTGGAAAAAAAACTGTTGAGTCTTGTAGGGACAAAGATTTCTGCCTCCTAATGAAAATGTATTTGTTGTACATTATAATCACTACTTCTATTTTGGAGCTGCAGATTTTTTCTCTAGCTAAACATGTTTCCTCCAAAGACATTTCAGTTAAAAGTATGTCTGTTTGTGTGTGTGTATATATATATATGTATATTGTATATGTTTATATGCATTATATAACATATATGCATGTTTATTATATAATATACAACCAAATCATATAATGCTTATAATATTATGCAAATAATATAATATCATGATTCTCACCATTTTGTTAATACATATAAACTACATTATTTTTTCTGAACAAAAGACAGTTTTTCCGAGGAAGGGCTATCCTGGGTAAGTGTTTATTAGGCTCTAATCACAAAAGTCACCACTGAACATTGGAAGGGCATAACTGTGCTATGAGAGATTGTGGTATTTGAGCATTCTCCTTCTTATCTTTGTTGTGGTTTTGTTTATGGACTTCAAAGTGTCTTAGACCTGCAAGTTCTCAGCTAGCTAGCAGTCAAATATGAGAAATGAAAACTATTTACAAAGCTTTCTTTCAAAAAGATGTTTTCATTTGGAATAATTGTTTTGAAATTTCAAGACTATTGCTACACTGTAAAGATTTTATTGAGGGCTTCAAAATATCTTTTTTGAAAACATTTTGGAAGTTTTTAAAAAGGTTGCGTGATTACTCCTTACAACAATGATCCGGTATGAAAGTCTGCATAGTTCTGCCTGACTATGAGCTGCGCTAACGTACAAAATGAGAGAGATGGGCTGGGGGGATGCCTTGAGAAGACACATCTGAAATTTGATTTCAGAGTTACAGTTCTTAATATGATTTACACTTGCAACCTAAGTCTGTAACATTTTATTGTGGGGAGATATGCCGTGGAAAAGAATACATAGGCTCACTTTCCCCTTACAATGTATTTTTCCTTCTCTAAACATGGCCAAATTAGTAAATCTTCCCACAGTTTACTAAGTTGTTCAGGTCAAAAGTCTAGAAACCATTCTGGACTCATGCCACTGCCACGTTTCTTGACAAGTCACCATCTCATACCTGGAATTTGGAAAATAGAATAAAATCTTTTTCCTGTAATATGTGCTTCCATTCTTGATATAAGCTTCCTCTACTCTAATGCAAATCAAAACGACAATAAAATACTATCTCGATCTAGTTATCATAGTTAGTATGAAAAAGAAAACAAACAAACAAAAAAAACCAAAAAACAAATTCTGGTGAAGTGGAGAAAAGGGAGTAGTTACCTATTGTAGAAAGAGATGTAAATTAGTACCACCAGTGTGAAAGACCATATGGGAATCCCTCAAAAAACTACAAATAGGAGTATTGTATGATCCAGCACTCTCACTGGTAGGTAGAGATCCAAAGGAAGTGAAGCCAGTTTTGTAAAATATCTGTATGTGCACTTTTGCTGCAGCAGCATTCACATAGTCAAGATATAAATTCGATCTAAAATGCTCATCGATGACTGAATGAATAAACAAATTGTGAGTGAAATGTTATTAAACCCTTGCCATTTGTGGCAACATGAATGAGCCTGAAGAATGTTATTTCAAATGATATGAGCCAGGAAGCAAAGGACCGATACCCTATGATCTTGCTGGCTGACGGAGTCTAATAAAGTTTATCTCACAGCAGTGAAGAGTAGAATAGTGATTGCCAGAGGCTGCAAAGAGCAGAAGGAAAGATGGTCAATCAAAACAGTGCAGTTAGATACCAGGGATGTGCCCTAATGTCTATGTCGAACTACTATAAAGTAGCAAACAATAAATGCATTGCATAATTCAAATAGCGAGAGGAGAGGATTTTTAATATTTTCATGAAAAATGAATGATAAATGTTTGAAGTGATGGATATACTAATTACAATGATGTTGTATACATGTAAAGAAACATCACAATGCACTCCACACATATGGACAACTACTGTGTCAACGTTTTTTAAAAAATAAAAACAAGAGCTTTCTAGAAGTATTATTTCATAAATGAAATAATATTGCACATTACATACATGGCAATAAGGTTTAGTGAATATTAATTTATTTCTGATGACAAATATATGCTTAAAATAATTTCTTATAACTTTCTCAAGAGATACTTCATGCCATGGAAATGAGTAGGTAGAAAGTGCATTGAAGAGAAATCGATATGTAATTAACCAGATCAAATAGGATATAAAATTGAAAAGTTTTGCCTAAAAATGTTGATATCATTAGACAGTTAAGAATACTGATTTTGCAATACGAAATTCAGAATTACTGCATAATTTGGAAGCCTTCAAAACACTTCACTTTTTCACAAAAGCCATTTGTTAGTACATGTTTTCTTACAGGTAAGGAACAACTTCACGTACGACATGCTTTATGAGATACAGACGTGATTAACTTTTCTCATTATGTAAAGGTGGACCATCCAACGGTTAATTTCCTTTTGAACATACTCAATTGTGTTCAAAGAAACAATTACCACAATAGTTAAAGTTTTTTCAGTAACAGAAAAAATCTATTAGTGTAATAGACTTCAAATCTTCATTCTCAGAGGGCATACCCTTGGTGTTCTGTATTGAACAATGAATGTCATTAGAGGGTAGAGAATTAATAGCTCTCATTAAAACATCTGGAGAATTTAAGTCCCACCCTAAAGACAACCAACTTGTTCTGCCCAAGTAGAAACCAAGGTTGTATCCTTTATTCTTTCTTTTAAATTGCTTTCAATCATTTATAATTATCTAAACAACAATTATACCACACAAAGATTCAAATCAGTTGCCATTCAGGAGTAGGATAAAACACTAATTATTAATTCAATTTAACAGATAGTAAAATTACCATGACAATATCAATTAGTCTATGAAAATCACCACTGTTCTTATGTTCTATAGTTAGAATGAGAGAATTAAATCTTTACTATTGCCCATCTTACTAAGGATATTAATAGAAGATAGCTGATTTTCCACTAACTTTACTTTATGAGGAAATAGATAACCTTAGAATTGTTACCTCTGCACAAAAATCTTGTCATGGTGCTCTAACTCAGCAAGATAAAAGAGATAACACTTAAATTTTAAATCGTTTAAATTGATTTTCAGTTCCCAAATTTAAAAACCTATTAAAGAAAACAAAGAGTGTGAAAGGCCATTTAAACAATACATTGAACTCAATTGCAACTGACTGGTTAACTTCATTGTATACTTTGACTTGATTCTGTATATGCAGAAAAACAACCATAGTAAAAGTGCTTGACATATTTTAATCAGAGATAGGATAAACTCTTCAAAACTGCAAGAAACAAATAAAAATATGATGATAAAGGAGGGGGGTATATTTTTTGCTAATTGTTATAATTAGCAAATGTAGTTTTTTTCTTAACACTGAAAAAAGTTCTCATTTTTAAAATCTATTTGTTGATTGTACTTTTTAAAAATCTAAGTTTTTGATTCATCAGCTATCTTCAGAATTCAGTGACCCCTTTTGCACTTCTTTATTTCTCTTCAATTTAAGATGTATACTACTTTGGATATTTTTCCAGAAATCCAACTAATCCCATGATATATACCTGAAAAGATTCTTGCATTATGCCAAAGATAAACATAATTTTATAAATTGCTGTATGTTAAAAATTACTTTCAAACACTAACATTCATGAAATTACTTCTTTATGCCACAGGTCATTTGCTTGTTTGTTTTCATTTGTTTTGTTCTTTTTTCTGCTTTGGGTTTCTTTTTGCTTGCTTTCAATATCTACTTTTACCCATCATGATTACATACATGAAAAGCTTGAAGAATAGCTTGTTTATAAATGTCTGTATCTGTATAGGGAAGGGAAGAGAAATACATATATTTGGTATCTTATTAGAGCTATTGGTTTCCTAACAACAAAATATGTATAAGAAAAATTAAACATGACCCAAAATATCTTACCATCTACATAGAATGATAGAATTCACATAAGTGCTGTCATTTACAGTTATAAAGCAGAAGTATCCATGGTTCTGCCTTTCAATTTACCTTGGAAGATTTCCACGTGATGTGACATTTTGTGAAAAGTATTTTAAAAGCCTTATGGGATATAATTCACCTATTTAGCAATTCACCCAATTAAAGTGTATAATTTCATGGTTTTTAGTTTGAAGAGCGTGCAGTCACTACCACAATTAATTTTAGAACGTTTCAATCATCCAAAAAGAATACTATCAGTAGCCATTCCCTGTTTCTCTTCAATATCTAAGTTATTCTCTTTCCCATCAATCCCTGAACTCAATTACTTATTTACTTTAGGGCTGTGTGTATTTGCCTCCTTTGGAAATTCAACAATATTCTTCTTATCTAAATACAATTATATTTCCTTTGCCCAACCTCTCCTTATCTCTTAGTCCCTCGAGGAAATTCTTTACAAATAATAATATGCACTCTATTAATGTGATCACTGTTACAATAATTTACATGTTTGGGGAAAGGAAATGTACTTTCATAAGTAGTATTCAAGCAGCAAATCTCCAGTCCTGGTTCTATTGCACTTGTATACTCACTTCTGTCTTGGATTTATAATTGAGATATTACTCTGAGTACTAAGCTTCTTTCCTTGAGTAGTGAAGTTACAAATTTTGGAAACGTGTACAAATACTCTTGTCACTGATGTTTGCATGATATTCTACGTCTGTACTATCTAGTAAAATATACCAAAAGGCAAACAGCAGTAGAAAATAGTGGCAAACATGTTTCTTAAAGTAACATGAGGTGATTGCTAAATCTGCACTATAACAACTCTATGATTTTATTCAAGATACCTTAATTGTCTTTCAGTTGTTTCTTCTATAAACTGGGGACAATAACATTACTTTTCTAATAATATCATTGTGGGACGTCAGTAGGTTTATTCAAGTCAAATTTGGAAGAGAGCCCAGCAGGCATGTGATATGTCAGGCATTAATATCATAAATTTGTTAGTATTAGCATTTATTAGCAAACCCAAGTAGTAGTAATGTTTTCCTAGACCATATGTATCTACAAATATTTTCCAAGTGAAAGAAATGTTCCTTTTATTGGTGATTCAGGATTCAGAAATGCCATGAGATTCTGTTTTACTCAGAATCTCATACCCTTCAGATACTGGAGTAAAAACTACAGTCGAGAAAAAATTTTAACCCTATTAAGTTGGAAAATAGTATCACTACGGCAATCATGTGTTCGCATGTGTGAGAGAGTTTTCTATAGGTGTACTCTAGAAGAATTCTATGTGACAGGATGTGGGGAATTTTGCTAGGATTCTGCATGTGTCTTTATATACGTTCAAGGCTAACTATGAGATATTGATAGCTACGAACTGCTCCAAATATGCTGTAAGTTTCCTAAGTACCCAAAAGTCTGACTACTTATTAAAACTCTCCAAACATCTTAGGTCTGCAAAATATTCCTGGAAAACTATGTCTCAAATGCAAGTTTTATTATTAGATTGCCTGTGATTGCTGCTTCCCTTCAGGCTAGAAACACGCTTAGAACCACCTTTCCAATGACTTTGCTTCTTTTTTTCAGAACCTTGGAAATGCAGACATATATAGTTTAAGAAACTTTCAAATTGTAAAAGTTAACAAGTTTTGTAAAACTTCAAATTGCAGTAGAATTTCAAGGAATGTAATGATTCATCTGAAACAATTTTCTTGCTTTCAAACCTTTCTAGTGATTATTAAAAGGAGAATCGGCCAATGCCACATTGCTCCAGGCAATATATTCAGAATCTATAGCTGTTTTTAATTGTAGTGTTCCAATTGTGTTAACTCAGGATAAAAGTATTTAAACAATTCATATTTAAACTTTTTAATTTACACTTCACTTGTATGTATAAAAGTTAACTGTATTAACTTTATAAATAGGAACCTGATAGGAATAATGATTTGAGGAGATTATTTTTACATCGTTACCCTTATTAAAATCAGCAAAATCAGGTTTGAGTTAGCAAATATTCTACAAGGTATGCAGTTCAAAACAGTTTGAGCAAGAAAAGTGACAAATACAGAATCAGAATACAGGTCAAAAATTTAAAACCTATTTCACAAAGATAACATGATAATGAAAAACAAAGAAAAGTAACATGTTGTCTAGCTAACTTTAAATGTAACATATATACTGGTAGACACAATTGCTTCTCTATTTGTAGTGGTGTTTGTTATATTCTTGCTAAATTTGAAAACCATTCTCACATTTAGGAGCTGGAAGAATTCTGTCCCTGTAAGACAGCAAAAATGTTTCATCTCAAAATTAACTTTCATTTCATTAAAAGGAGTTGTACAAAACCACATCTAAAATATAATACCACTAAAACTTAAGCAGTCCTCTGATGTTTTAGTTTACTCAGGGAAATAAAATTGATTTCAACTGGAGAGCAGTTAAAAAGAAATTTTTATCCTCCTTAGAGAGCTTTATGGTTTCTTGGCGTAGCAGACACTTCAGGCCAGCATTCTTACCAGGAAATAACTATCATAGTATAAAAAAGTTGTGCAGAAACAAGAGTTTCTACACTTTTCTCTCCAGTCTTGTCACAATATGGTCACACTATCTAGCTCTGATATTTAAAACTGTATCTCTCATGAGAGATGACCTTCTCAGGGAGAACTTTCACACACTCTAGGTCTTTCAGCTACATTTATTTTGATTTTACAAACTGTCCTTTGCACTGGCTCTTTATTTTTTTCATAATTTCCCAATAATGCAATGTCCACATTCCACCATCAGTATTCTGTGGTCCAATTCTTGTCACAGTGGTTTTCATGGGCAGAACATGTCCTAGCTCGGCTTTTTTCTCCCCTGATTGATTTATGCCTTCACAGTCAGTAACGCTAAAGATAACAGAATTGAAGGACTAATGCTGAAAAGAAAGGAACCTGAGAAAAATGAGGAAAATGTCTAAAACTGTGACTACATCGCCAGAGCCCCAATAACATCACAGACTTTCACTTGAGGCCAGCAAACCATTATGTTCTAGGAGAGGAAGTAAACTGGAAATATAGTGAGTCCCATAAAAATTCCAATCATCTAATTTTAGGACAGGGTTGGATGTCCTCTTATCCTATCAACCTGTGAGAATAAAAACTCCTCTGAATGAGAGAGGATTTTAGAAAACTAAAAATTACAAAAAGAAGTCATGGAAATTATGGAAATAAAAAATTCCATAACTCTAAATAAGAATGCAATATATGGGATTAAAAGATAATGAAGCACATGAGAAGATTAGCCAAAATAGATGTCAACAGAAATATAAAATTGAAGCCCAGAAAAAAAGCAGGAAATAGTGATTCAGAGGTAAACACAAATATAGCAATGGACAACAATACAAAGGCAGACACAAACATGGCCTCCTGGATTATGGCAAAATTCTACAAAAATATAGTGAAGAAGGGATATTTGGATTACCTAATGCTATTCATTTAATTGTGCATCCATATAAAAGTGTTCACTCGAAGACACACTAAATCTCTATGAATTGCATAATTAAGTGATGAAAAATTTGGAAGATAAATATTAAAATGAGAAAGACAATAATTTCTTAATCAAGATACAAAATGTTAATAACAAAGAAAATCTGATAACTTAGTTTTAATTAAGTTGAAAAAAATTGTTCTTATCCAAGGGAAATTTTAAGAAAGTGAAAAGCCAAGCTAGACATTTGAATATATTTAAAATATATATGTTAACAGAATACTCTTACACAGACTATGTAAATATGTCTTGGAAATCAGTTTAAAAATAGAGAATCTAGTAGGAAAAATAAGCTAATGGCTTAAATAGACATTTCAAAAAAAATAGTATTTAAAGAACCAAAAACAAATGCATAGAGGCTCAGCATTAGCCATCTTCAGGTAAATGAAAATCTAAATCATGACGGCAATATCTACTTATGGTAGAAAAAAATTCCAAAACCTAAAAATGCAAAGGAAGATACAACCAACTCTATATGGGGTCAGGGAGTAACTCACACTGCCGCAAACTGTTGGTGGAGGTGTGTATTAGTACAGTGCTTTCTCTTAACGATAGTTGAGCACATTGGATAGTAAACACATAGAAGAAAAGAAGATGGGTTATATTAAAAACACATAGAAAAATGTACTTATACATGTGCAATGAATGGGTGTTATCCAATGTGTGATTTTTAAAACATTACAAGTATCATTTAATGTCATAAATAATTTCTTTTGTAAAAGTCCGAATCCAAGAAATGTCAAAATTCTTTATAGTCATGTTACTATTGAATTGTTAAAATTTGTTAAGTAAAACTTTTTCTTTGGGGATTCTTAAATTTACATTAAATTTATTTTAACTGATACATAAAAAATGTAAAAATAAGTACATATGAATGTAGTATCAGATGAAGTTTTAATACATGTAAGCATTGTGTAATGCTTAAATCAGGTTTAGCATGCCCAACTCCTCAAATATTTATAACTTGTCTTTGTTTATGGAGAAAATATTCAAAACGCTATATAACACTTTGACTTAAATTGTATGTTGTCACATCTACATTAAACAGTCACATACAAATAAAAAAAAAGGTAAATCTTGCGAAAACCTGATTATGTCCTCTATTCCTGTCTTCCCATTATACATAAGGTAATTTCAACTCACTGGGGGAAAATGTCTAGTGTTCACAAGTACCAAGAAAAAGAAAAAAATAGAAGAAATTCGTATTTCCATTAAATTGAAACATAAGCACTGGTACGGCATGCTCTTGCAAGTTTTCTTCTAATATGTGTGTGTGTGATATATATATATAAAAACCTGGAGATAGAAACACACACATATGTATGTATGTGTGTATCAATCTGGAGGTAGAAATATATATATAATATATATATACACACACACATATAAATACATATATACACATATATATACATATATATTAGAAAATATATAGATCTCTTCTATAGATATGTATATTTCTATCTATCTCCAGGTTGATATTTTAAAACACATCAGAACTTTAGGCTTCATTTATCTCTGCACATTACCAATAGCTGCGTTCTGGAAATTCTGATACCTTTCTGTCTTAAAAACAGTTGAGTGTTATTTTGACACATAATAAC
>PVJO010034619.1:0-10753 GCA_004026905.1 Hystrix cristata | reverse complement strand
TTATCAAGAAATCAACCAATAACAAGTGCTGGTGGGGCTGCGGGGAAAAAGGAACCCTCCTCCACTGTTGGTGGGAATGTAGACTGGTCCAACCACTGTGGAAATCAGTGTGGAGATTCCTCAGAAAACTACAACTAGAGGTTCCATTTGACCCGGCTATTCCTCTGCTGGGTATCTTCCCAGAAGAATTAAAATCATCGTATCACAGTGATATATGCACAACCATGTTCATGGTACATTGATTTTTGTATCCTGCAACTATACTGAGTTCATTTATCAGTTCCAGCAGTTTTTTTTGGTTGGAATAAAAAGTCATTACAATATATGTAAATCTTGAAATAATTAGGGTAAGTGTAAAACTTACTGATTTGAATTCTGATTGGGAATATTGAATATTCATACATTTGTGTTACATTGCATTCATATATTTCCTTCAGAGATAAATTACATATATGTTCCCATCCAGGGACACAACATGTCTTGTCCTTTGTTCTTTATGTTCCAAAAAAGATTGTAATATTTTATATACAGGTCTTGGACTATTCTTGGAAACTTATTTCTAGACATCCCACAGATTTATTGCTATTGTATGTGGCATTTTATTCCTGTACCATCTAGTTTTTGTTGCTGGGACAAAATACCTGATGCTGTAACTTAAAGGATGACAATTTTATTTTTGGCTCATGGTTTCACAGGTTACAGTCCTGTGGTGACCAGCTATAGTTTCCAAGGTCACTCTCATTGGGACACAACCAGAAGTGTGCTTTCCTAGTCTCCTAGGTGCCGAGCCAGTCAAGTTGGGCTTCAGGATTAACCATCACAATTCTATTTTCATTTCTAGCTATTTTATAGATAAGTTTTAGTTTTGGAAACATGCTTCTTTGCCTGAAGAAATCTAGTTATGTCTAAAATTTTTAACTTGTATTTTAATAATATATCAATCTGGGATTTTCTGGATTTATAGTTATGCAGCTATTAATTACAGCTTCTGTGGCTTAAGGCTTTTTTCCTTTTCACATATTTTTCTTTTTATACTGTACTAAAACCATTGAAAATGTTAAATATTTTGTAGATTGTCTTTATAATGTGCAATAGCATCTACACACATGGAAAAAAAACATTAAGGGCATTTTCATTAAAACCCAGAATGAATATATTGAATTATATTTTACATATTTTTTAAAATCAAGAATTACTGCTAAATTATATGAAATGCTAACCGGTAGCCACTGACATACTCTCATTTTTTACGTTCTTTATCATGTAATCCATTCTATCAACAGACTGGGATTGTTAATATTGAATTCTTTCTGTATTCTTGAACTACTGCTGACTTAGTAATTGTCTATTAATGCTGCAAGGTTGAGCTCCATGGAAAGAGGCTCTAAGATGGAGATTTGTGTGTTGCACAGCTCCAGGGGACAGGAATCAGGAGAAGCTGAGCTACGAACCCACTGGGAACTCTAGAGTGGGTGGTACTTTGGAGTTGTCCTGAGTTGATGCAAAGTGGATGGGTCTCTGTACCTGTGTCTGCTTGGAAGAGGATAAAACCTTGGACCTTGTGTGAGCACGATCTCTTCCACTAAGATCAAAGCCCAGAGAGGGACTCAGCCGAGAGCTCTTAGCCACCTAAATCCTCCTCATCTAGCAGTAATTCTGTCAAGAGGAGTGGGAGTGATCCGTGTGGTGCACTGCAGTATCGACCAGATGTGGCCCAAGCATACAGTGAATGCTTAAATTTTAAAAAATAATTACAGTAAAAGATACATTTCCATTAATCCCCCTCAAAAATACTCCCCCTTGCTTAGCAAACACTTACCACCCCATTGTTCTTCCCACTTTCCAAAGCAATTTTGAAAGTCCTCCTTTGTGAGTTTTTGGTGCCATTATGGCTGCCTTGACATCCTGAATCAGTTCAAAAGGCTTACCTTTCCTGGTCATTTTGATTTTAGAGAATTGTCAGAGATCACATGGTACCAGAATCTGTGAACAAGGTGGATGAAGGCACACCATAATGTTTTTACCAGCCTGCCTTTCCATTGGATGGCGCTCAGCAGCATTCCCTACATTTTTTACCATATCTCCAAGACACTCATGGAAGACTTTCTTCTTTCATGAAAGTAGCAAGAACAATGGGATAAAGTGTGCTCAAAGTGACAGGTTCTAGTTTGAGGATAATTAATGGCAATGTATCTTTTTACTGTGATATTTCTTAAATTTAAACATTCACCATGTATTTTGATCACTGCTTGTTTATATGATTGGTGTTTTGTAATGCTACTGGGTTCATTCATATTTGTATTCATAAATACGATCCATGCAATTTTCTTCCTCTTAGAACATTATTCTCCTGTGCTTTTTTTTCCAGGGCTGGGCCTTCCCCTGCCCTTCTGTGATTGAGTAGGTGTTTAATTTTGTGGTTCACTAAACATTTTGCTTCTGACAGTAAGTTTCCTCTTCCAGCTTTGCCTTCATCAGCAATGAAACTAATCCATTGGCTTCATAAGCTCTCTGCATATGTCTTGAAACAATTCACATGTTGGAACCTAATCCTCAATATGATGGTATTAGGAGCTGGGGTCTCTCAGGGTCATTCGGGTAGAGCCCGTGATGTGATCAGCACCCTCATAAAGGGAATCCAGAGAGCTCTTTACCTTCCTTCATCTGCATGAGGTCACAGGAGGCATCCACCTGTAACCCAGAAGGCAGTTTTCACTAGAGCCCCACTGTGCTGGCATTCTACCTTTGATGCCCAGACTCCAGGACTGTTAGGAATAAATATCTGTTGTTTGGAAGCCACTCAGCTGATGGTATTGTTATAGCATCTTTTTTAGAAATAATTTTAATCCATTAGGCTAAGTTTGCTTTTTTATACCTCTTTTTTATAATATGCTCTAGATTACTTTATAGATTCCAGGGTGCGATTTTTTCTTTTTGTCAGTGCTGAGGATTGAATCCAGGGCCTTATCACTGAACTACATCCCCAGCTCATTATTTTTGAGACAGAGTCTTGTCAAGTCATTTAGTTGCCCAGAATGGGCTTGGACTTGTGATCCTCCCCCCTCGGCCTCCTAGTGATGAGATTACAAGCATGTACCATCACACCTGGTCCTAGTTTACTATCCTTAAATAGTGCATATTCTTATTTAATGTAACATGTATATTCTCTAAAACATCATATAGTTAAGAACGCATTCAAATAAAAACTAGATTTCACTTGTCTGTATGTGGGGTTAAAGGTTATATACAGGTATCATTTAATCCTTACAAGAGTATGATTTTGATGCCCTAAGTAACTCAGGTCATGGTAATGCTTAACTGGCTTAAACACCGTCCATTTTTTAAGATTACTTTCTTTTTAAAAAAAAGGTTCCTGGGGAAGGACTCCTTAGGCCACAGATAACTGAACTTGTCTTGCCATCATACATGAACAACCAGAATCGAGAACATAGCATGGTGCTGTAAAAGAGATCCCATTTAAGGCAAGATACAGGGAAAATAACTAATTAAAAATCAAATCGAACCATGCTCAACCCTCAAATTGGGCTAAGGAATTTCTACTGTATGGACTGATAAAAAGTCAGCTATAAGCTGCTTATGAAAAACTCAGACTTCTATCGCTAGGTTTTTTTGTGCTTTAGATCCGAAACGTCCCTGCAGATTCTCATGTGTACTGAAGGCCAATAAGTTCACTGGCTGAATGTGTTAGGAAATGGGGCCTGACTGGGGAACTGACCTAGAAGTGTATGTTCTTGCCCCCGGCTCCTCCCTCAACTTTCTGCTTCCTGGTTGTCAGGGGTTGAGCACCATTTTCTTCAGTCATGCTCCTCTACCATCCCGTTTCTGCCTTGGAGCCAGCTGACCATGGACTGAAACCATGAACCAAAAGTAAATCTTTCCTTCTTAACTTGCAAGTGTTGGGTATTTTATCCTAGTGGCCAGAAAGTGACTAAGACAGATACTGGTTGCAGAGAAGTGGAATCATTGCTATGACTGTACCTGACCATGTGGTTTAGAAGCCTTTCGAACTTGTTTTTGGGAGCAATTTGGAGAAGCCAGCTAGAGAAGCCTTAGAAAATTGCAGGCCGTGGTTAATGTGTGGTACTGGCCAGAGCTCAGAAGACCAGAATACTAACAGAAAGCAGACAGTAAAGGCCAGGCAGGCTAAGGAGGCTTCAGTTTGGAACAAGGACTCCAGTGGCGGTTAAACTAGAGGGGACATGTGTGTTACACTCCAGCAGAAAATTTGTCTACATTTTGCCCATCTTCTTTTAAATTGTAGGTATTGTTTTGTCCCACTGGCAAGAAGTAACTAAAGCAGCTTTTTAAAATCTTTAACCATCTTTTTATTTCATGGACACATGGGAACCAAAGCTGGGATGGACTTTGATTTTAGACAGTATAAAATGTAATGAAGGGTTTTTTTATATTGGTAAATCTTCCAACTCACAATGAAGATGGAATATTTGATATTAATATGCTCAGCAGAGAGATACAGAAAAATATATTCCAAGTTTTACAAATGCTAAGTTATACCCATATGTAACTCTCTTTCTTGAAATGCTAATAAAAGGATAGAATCTTTAGTACTGTGCATTTTTTGTTTAGTACAGTGCATTCTTGGGGGGAAGAGTACCATTTTGACCTTCAAATCGTTACAGTAGGAATCGCAGAACCCATGTTGAAAGGGACTTTGCTTTTTGTGTCTCTTGAGTCACACAGAGTGAAATTCTCTACAGATGCTTGAAGTTTTTAAAAGGTTGAAGTGGAGTATTAGTCTGAACAAGCAAAGCAAACGCTCCCCCATGAAGTGGAGTTACTAAAGGAAACGAGACAACAAAACACTGGCTCTCAAGTTGCAAGACCCACATGCGAAAATAATACATTGTGAGGATTCTTTTGGTTGTGAGTGAAAAAAAATAGGTTTAGCCGAGTTTTCCAGCTGTTTGTCATTATGACATACCAGTCCAACTTTTCAGGCTTAACACAATTCAGATTCTCTTTCATGGTTCTGGGGTCTTTGGGGCTGAGTTTGGGTGGGCCTTGCTTGCCAGACTTGTATGATGTTAGCTGTATTTGAATATCCACAAAATTGTAGGTATGGTAGTAGTGGTACATTTACTGCTGAGTTTTCTCCAAAGAAACAGATTTGCAGGAATTGGGTCATATGAATATAGAACCTGGAAAGACCAAAACCTGCAAGTTGGGCAGAAGCTGAACACCTAGAGAAGAAACAATGTTGCATCCCAAGTCAGAAGTGTGCCTGCTGGAGAAGCCCCCCCCCCCACCCCCCGGTTGTTCAAGGGAGGTCAGTCTTGTTCTATTCAGGCCTTCAACCCACTGGATATGGTCCACCCACATTATGGAGGGTAACCCTCTTTCCTCAAAAGTTAAATGCCAATCATATCTACAAAGGAAGTTCTCAGCAACCTCCAGACTTGTGTTTGACCAAACAAGTGAGCAACACAGTCCAGATGAGTGGACAGTCACACAGCTTGATGGCCCCACTAGGCAGGATGCTTACAATGGTTGTCTGTGTGATGGACAGTTGATGCTGGTATGGCTGGGAGCTGTGGCACCGATTGGGGTGAGCTTACAATGGAGGGCTTAGACATGGCTTCTTCATGGACTTGGATTTCATGAAACTCACTGGCTGCATTTCTGCAAGTGATGTCCCAAGAGTGAGAAATGCAAGAGATCCATTTCTTTAGTCAGAGGACAATACCCCAGATAAGTATGGCCCATTGTTTTTGGTATTTAGGTAATCTTGAGCTTGCATCCTTAATTCTCCGCTCCAGATGTAGATGCTGGAATCTCTGGGGAACACTCACTTCTGAACAGAACTATTTTTGTTTTGAACTGTCTTTCAGAATTGGAGATTGGCAAGAGAGAATGAGGGGCAGAGTGGATCCTTCTGGCAATCAGCTAAGTGTCCCAAGAGTGATGCATTTTCTGGTCTCTTATGACTCCTCCCCCACCCTTGAGCTCACCTGCTTACTGTACACCAAGGTGGTAAAATTAGAGAAGGTGTACAGGACTGGTGCTAGGAGACTCAGTTTATCTTCTCATGGGATCCATGTCTACTGGAGGTAATGGTAAACTTTCCTTATTTAGGCTTATGCTTCCTGTCCAGTTTTTTTTTTTAAAGCTATACGATATACTGTTTTAGTATTCCTATGTAGGATTTACATTTGTTAAAAAGCATGTGGTAGAAGAAAGCAGCTTACCTTCATGGTGGATAGGAGCAGAAAGAGACGAGGCCAGGGACAAGGTACAACCACCTTCCAGGTTTAGAGCAGGAGATGGTGTTAGAGAGGCAAGAAGGGCTCTCACACCTAGTGACCTACTTTCTCCATCTAGGCCCTACCACACTCTTATGAGGTAGGAACTCATCAATGGATTAGTCTGATGGTGATGTTAATGGCCCTATGATCTAACTACCTTCCAAAAGCCCCTGAAATCAGTCACAAAGTTACATGTATCACTTCCTCTACATGAAATTAACCAGCAAAGTTGCAAAATAATAAGCTTCTGTAGAGTTGTGAACATGGTGATGATACAGAAGTACGTATGTACTCTATTAGGGCCATGTCTAGTAACTGTCTTATGTAAGATTCCCCTAGGAGCATGATACACGTATCTTGGAGCTTTAACCTAGGAACTTATGCGTACTAGGCAAGCACTCAACACTATGCTACATTTCTAGTTCTATCTTCTTATGCTTTTACTCACATGTTCTTTTATTTAAATGCCTAACTAGGGTAATACACATCTTCTAGCATGTCCCAAGTAGAGGAAGGGTGTGAATAAAGGTCCCAGGGAAGGGAGAAAGCACTGGAAGATATCTAGTGTGGCCAAGGCAGAATGATCTGAAGAGAAGCATGAGACTGTGTTGAAGAAGCAAGCATGGCCATCGCATCCAGACCTCTAGGTAAGGATTTGAAGTTTTACCTAAGGGTAGAAAAGTTGTGTCTCAAAAAATACAAATGTGCCTTTATGTCTATGGATACATGCTACTCATATGATGTTCACACCATTTCCTAAGTCTTAATAGATACGTAAGCCGAGATGTTTTTCTACCTTGAACAAAGAGATCAACATACATACATTTTTTTTAAGTTTCTGTGATTATTACCTTAACATAAATTCTTTGAACTGGAGCAATTGTTAGGACTGCTTTAAGTGGTCACAATTTATCGGACTGGACATTCTGGAGGTAGTGTCATCAAATGGCCATTGGTACCTTGGAAGCTGGCCATGATGGCTACACACGCTATTTTTGGTTTAAGGCTCAACATTATCTATTGCATCTAGCATCTCTCCTTTTCTGCCCATGACTATTTTCCTTCCTTCTTTCATAGGGACTGATACTTAAAAAGCCACATTTTCCAGAATACCTTTGCAGTACCACACTGGCTTAGATGCCATTGAAGAGAGGGCCCTAAGGTAAGATTTGGAAGATGTGCAGGAAGCAAAAGCCACTCTTCTTCTCACCAGAGTAGGCGCCAGTGGCACGGGCTGTGGCTGACCTTGCTTTTGCAATGATCTCTGCAGGAGAGGGTCATCTTCCCCAAGTCATGAACCTCCTTCTCCGTGCCGACTGAAAATGATGACCACCTTTGACGGTTTCTTGCTGTTCCTGACCGGGGTGGTGATGGCAACTTTTGAATTCTCTAGAGAAAAGTCTGAGCTGGGAGTAGCCCTTCCCTGAATTTCCTCTAGCTTCCTGTATGTTTTGTAAACGCCTAATTCCCTGTTTTAAATCCCCACCTACCTGAAATAACAAGAGTGTCTTTGTTTTCCTACATGCCATTGATTACTAATGAGAATATCTCACATTGGTTGGCCATGTGCTGACCTACATGTGTCATTTGCTTTTTTACTTGAGGATTGTAAGTGCTCTTTAAAATTAGGCATAATTAAGTTGATTGGCAAATAGATTGAAAACATTTATCCAATTTATTTGAATTATAGCTCAAAGTCAATTTTTAAAAAAAGTATAAACCTCAGAGTATAGCATAACCAGACTTGAAAGATCCCTGGAATTCTAGTTCCCATTTAGTGACGTTGAGATAGAAAGTTCTTCCCGGGGGGGGGGGGGGTGGCGGTGAGGGTGGTGGGGCTGTCCTCTATCTTATGGGATATCTAACAGTACCTGACCTCTGCACACTAGAGGCCAGGGGCACCCCTCTATCCCAGTTTTGACAAGACTGCTCTAGACATTGCTAAATGCCCACATGTTACTTTAAAGATGCTATATAAGACAGTCCACCCATCCTGTGCCTGTGTCCTGTCCCAATCATCTGCAGGCAAGAGTCCTAGCAATACGATCTCCAGCATGCCAGGGATCACTACCCTCTTTCTATTAGTAATAGGTCCTTGGCTCAATCTGCCAGCAAGTGACCTGGTTCTAGATCCCCATTCTGAGGGCCACTTCTGCTAACTGCCTTAGCTACGATTCCCTTAGAAACAGACCCTGAGACAGGGATTCATGGACTAGTTTGCTTCCCTTCTCTTCCCTTACCTCCCCTATTCCTTTACCCGTGTTTCCTGGGATCATCTTCCATATAAAGGTATGTCGTCAAGGTAACTGTGGGTAAGCAAAGCTAAATCCCACTGGAGGACCCTGGGAACCATCACAGGACCTGTAGCTCAGGATCATCCCAACCCCAGTGGCAAAAGGTGTTGGAGCATTCATGGGTTGGCTTTCCATCAATTCTGGAGTGGTTTCTAAGGGTACAAAATCTCAGGAGCTGTAGGGTCTGCAATGTGGGCAAGCAGAGCAGGCTCCAGTGAAGATAGCTGTAAGTAAGAAGGGAAGATGGTAGTTGTCATCACATGCTTTAAAATGGGAAGGCCACTAGGCATAGTAGCACATGCCTGTAATCCCATCATTCAGGAGGCTGAGGCAGGAGGATCATCAAGAGTTCCAGGTCAGCCTGGGCTACATGATGAGTTCAAGGCCAACCTGAACTGCACAGTGAGATCCTGTCTCAAGAGTCTTCTGGGCATACTCTTGGTACCTGCTGCAGTGAATTATTGGAATTCTTGCCCCTATCCAAAGCTGGGACCCTGAGGAATCATACAGTATATGACCCTACAAGGCATGGGATGTGGAAGTCTAATTCTACTATATTCACTCACCCTTTGTCTAGATGGTTAACAACTTTGCAATTCCAGGTTTGTGCCTGAGCCAACAATGGAGAAATAATCTTTCCCAGAGTTTCACATGGCAGCCACAGTGAAGTTCTAAAGTAAGAAGACTGGATGAATGTGGTGTAATTAGATCAGCCTTCAGTAATTGCCACAGCAAATCTGGATCAAAAAGAAAATCAATCTCAAGAGTGTGTGAAATGGGGTTTTAAAAAAAATGACTGAACCCACAACTCCACATTCACATCTAAGACTTTGGATTATTTCCTCTGCATTTTGTTGGAATTCTGGTGTCTTAACTAATGGAGAGTTTGGTGGAGATTCAGAGTCCCCCTTTAAAGCTACTTCCTCAGGGGAAGTTAATACGGGATCTTTAAGGCAAGGGGAAATTTGACTCTAAAAAGAAGGGGATACTTACACAGCAAGAGTGCTCAGTAAGACTTGGGAATTCATGAACAATTTGAAAATAGCATCTTAAGAATGGAAATGGTGATATTTAAATGATCTGACTTTCACATAAGTTGAATCTTGTGATGTTGCAGCTGGAAGGATCAAAATTCTAGGTTTGATTTTTAATACCTGAATCCTATATGTAGGAGATATAAATTCTTTTAGGGAAATCTTAGAAACTCTCCAATTCTCTAACAATGCCTTGCCCTGAAAATATAAACACCTGTAACTTATCATTTCAATTCTGTAAGTTCTTCAAGTACAATCAGAAGTAGCCAAGCTGTCCATTTTGAACATTAAATGCCACATAATTTAGGGCACAAAAATCTCAGAAAAATTACTGTCAGCCTTTCAACCAGAAACACTTCAATTTAGAGAATCGCATACCTAACAAAACTATCAGAATGATCAGAGGCGCAGGAGGTAGGGGGATGGACGCTACTTTTCACATTTACTGCTCCTGGGAGCTACAGAGAAACTGCTGCTCAGAGCTCAGGTCCTGGAGGAAATCACTGGAAATCTCCCAGCTCGTCTACAGGCCCGAGGCTGGGTCACAGAAGATTTGAGAGGACACCAAATTTCACATTTGGTGAATAAATACATTACAGGTGGGAAAATAAATTGTTTCAATTGTACTTTTCCAGGCTTTGCATGAATATTTCTTATTAGCAAATAGAAACTATGTAGGACCCCCAGAAGGAAGGGACTCTGGCAGACAGACTTCTAGCCCCTATGGTACAGGAAAGAGCATAATGAATTCTGGTTGTCTTCCTACAATCAAGAAAGAATCAACACAAAAACAAATACATTCCCGAGTTTGTTGGCTTTAGGATTCAGAGGCTCTGAAATGGTGAGGAAAAAAATAATCTCAATTTTTGGCAAGGGAGTTGAATAGGAAAATGGTTTTTACTAAAGAACTCTGATCTTAAATCTTGATTCATTCAAATATAGATAGATAGAAACAATTAGGTTAAAATTAGCACTTAGCATTTGCAAAGTTTTGAAAGTAATTGTTTGGAATGATGCTTCTCAGTCAATTATAACACTTAATTGGAGACATGAAATTTCCATTGCTAAATTTGTCAGATGCTTAGTTTAGACTCTACTATTTATAATATGTTTGTGTCTTGGCCAAGTTTAATGTTTGATA
>PVJO010034618.1:0-10748 GCA_004026905.1 Hystrix cristata | reverse complement strand
CTTGCTTTCTTCTTTTCTTTCAACCCTTGTGTCTTGCAGAGAGCCTGTCTCATAGACACCAGTACTGATGAGTGAATGACTGAAGAAATGAGACAGTGAGCAGTGACCTAGAAATGGATTTGTGCCTGGAGGCCTCTGGCCAATCAGCTATTCAGGGCTGATCAGCAAGACACTTAGAGCTCTAAGCATTACTAGGTCACCTCAGCCACTCGTGTAGACCCAAAGGGATTGATGGAAGCAGAGGGACTCCTTTCCCACCACAGGTCTCTCCAATAACAATCTTAAACATTCTTACGCTGTTCCAATGACAATGGAATCAAGCCAGTTCCATGGATCTTGAAGGAAAGAAAATTCATCCAGGATAAAGCCTCTAGCCAATATTTTTATCAGCGCTTCCAAAATATAAATTGCAGTGAAGATATATCTACAAAACAAACCATTCAGAACAAGAAGGAACATGGTAAGCGGTAAGAAAAGCAAAGGTCCCACCTGTCTCATCTGGCCTTGATATTTTATCATATTTCAATGTGACATTTAACAGTCCAGTCTTCAACAATCAGAGCTCAGAAAGGCAAGCTCACCGATTAGCCTGTTACTGCTATAGTTGAATTGACTGAATAGGAATAATTCTGACTCAGTGGATGATTTAATGCCAGAGAACTGGTCTGCCAAATACACCATCACACCCAGGGAGAGGGACAGCAAGAGTTCCTAACCTAAGAACTTGGACTACAACTCTGGATCAGATTCTGCAAAAATGGCTGCAACCTGGCAGAAAGAGGTCTCGAGTCTGAGTTAACTACAGTTTCACAGTGGATAGATCAAAGGAGTAATTGGGGTGTGAACACTCAGACCACTTGGTAAAGAAGTTACTTGGGAATCATATATCCAATGGCTCATTGGAATATCTAATCTGTGTTCTCACCAGACATCTTATTGATTTAAGTTTTTGTATGATTCTTGAGTTACTTTAGTAACATGAGGTTATGTTATTTTATGGCTTCATGTATATATTAGGTGGTGACTCTTGTATATTTGTGCTCTCCTCGGCTGTGATTTAATAGCTGTCTAGGTTCTCTCTTTCATGTAGAAAACAGACAAAGGGGGGAAGAGTAACTGCAAGGACTATCATAAAGAAGTGTTTTAAGATTAAATCTGTGGGTGCTATTATAAATTAGAGTAATTCTTGTAACAAAATACTGGGACAGAAAAGCACTTAAATAACAGAAGGAATAAATACTAGAACTGGACATATAAAGCTGAAAATCATTCACAGAGAGGCAACATCCTACTAAAAAGCTCTATATAACCACATACTCTCCTCACTCTCTAGTTCCCAACCTGCAATGATCCCCATTCAACAAAAGGAGGAGAAAAAAGAGGGGGACACATTTAATTTTAAAAAGACACATATCTAGATAGATAGATAGATAGATAGATAGATAGATAGATAGATAGATAGATAGATATAGATGCAAGTAGGAGAATGGGGAAACAAAGAAATGGAAGATCACCTAGCCCCACCAGCTCCCCCAAGACATACCACAGGGTTAAAAAGAGAGAAGAAAAAAATTCCGGATGTCAGAAATCTATGAAAAGCTCTTAGAAGGGATAAAGAAAATAGATGAGTTCCAAGAGGAAATGAACCAAAAGTTTAGAGAAATTATATTCAATATGCCCACAGTGAATTTCAGGGAAATAAGTAAAAAACCAGAGGAGGTAAATAAAACAGTCTAAAATTTGAATGACATATTCAACAAGGGTATAGAATCCTCAGAAAGATGTCAGATGGAAATACCTGAAATAAAAAACAGCATAGAATATATACATTCCAAAAATGACCAATGTGAAGACAGAGTGTCTGACATTGAGAACAAAACAGCAAACTGCAATAGAGCTCAAAGAAGCCAATAAATAAATAAACAAATAAATAAACATACAAGAGATTATCTATCAGCTACTAGATGACATCAGAAAAATCTAAGGCTAATTAGAGTTAGAGAAAATCTAGAAGATTGCACAGATGGACTCACCAACATGCTTACAGAAATTATGGAAGAAAACTTCCCAAATACAAGGAAAATTTTTTAAATACAAGTAAGCAATGCTTATAGAACCCCATACAATTATGATGAAAGGAGAGGCTCACCAAGGCATATTCTCATTAAATTCCCAGATATCCAGCAATAAAACAGAATTTTAAAGGCAGTCAGAGGGAAAAAAAATCACATATAAAGGTAAACCAATTAGAATCACAGCAGACTTCTCAGCACAAACCCTGAAGGCCAGGAGAACTTGGAGTGAAGTACATCAACCCACAAGAGCAAATAACTTCCAACCCAGATTAATTTACACAGCAAAGTGTTATGGTTTGTTTCTAGATGCCCCCCAAGCCTCATGTAGTAATAGAAGGAGGATGAATGTATGATGCTGGGATTAAGGGCATGTGGTTACTAAACCAAGCCACAGATTGATTTGACACCACCCTAATTCTAGCAGCCTGGATAAGATATAAGGACAGAAAGAGGCTTGTCTATCCTCTTCTTGCTTACTTTGCTCACTTTTGCCTGTCTGCCATGCCGCCCTGCCTTGGATCCAACTAACTATCAACTGAAACATCTACAAACTGTAAGCCAAATAAACCTTTTCTCTCTTAACTTTTGGTGTCAGGTATTTTGTTTCAGCAACAAGAGAAAAGTAACTAAGACGCAAAGCTATCCTTCAAAGTAGATAGAAAAATAAGGTATTTCCCTGGAAAATACCCATGAAAAGATATATGAGTGCTAAACCAGCTCTAGAGAAAGTACTCAAGAATGTTCTCCACAAAAATGGAAGATTAACAGAATGCAGGGGGACATTAAGAGAAACCCACCTAAAGACTCTTATTTGATGTATGAGACATACACAGCCCCCCATACATGTACACACATTTATGTTCTATACTTTTATACCAGATACACACATGTCCCTTTTACTTAATCATTAAGTAAGCTGCCTTCTTATTAAGCCTTGCACCTTCACTTATTCATTACAAAGAAATAGGAAGAATCCAAATGACCAGAAGGCCTGGGTTAAGATCAAAGATAGTTGCAGGCAAAGGATCAGATATCCACAATCCCCACCTGGGAGATGGGAAAGACACTAGTCTCCAATAAAAGGAGCCAGTGATGAGTGCTCATGGACTTTCACCTCTGAAACTCCCTACCACCTCATGGTAGCTTTCTATCTTCTTTCTATTCCATCTTCTTCCCCAAATGAACTATCCTTTTATACAAAAACAAAAACAAAAATTAAAAAAAAGATCCTATGTCTGGTCCTTGCTGCTGCACAGATGTTTCCTGCACAGATTAAAATCCTATAAATAGCATTGACCTCTGAGGAACACATCTTCTTATCCATAGCCTTTGAATATAAATCTAGTCATCTATCAATGGTTAAAAAATGAATAACCCAACTTCATGGTAGCCTCCACTTAAAAGATTTATTCAGACCTGAACAGCGCAGGAAAGATCTAGGACTGGAGAAACTGCTGGCTCTGTCTTGCTCTCTCTCTCTCTCTCTTTTTTCCCCTTTTCTTCCCTTTTCCAAGTCATTGATACCAAGTAAATCCAACCATACCCGTGCCAATGAGGAAAGTTCTGGAGACATAAAGGACACAAGAGCCAAGAACCACATATACCTAGAAGATACTGTAAGAAAAGACTTTTCCTAGGAAAGCACTGATGCTTGACTTAAAGTAACCTCCCATAAACAAAATATAAAATCAACATGGAGAACAAACTAAAAGGGGGAAATATATATATATATATATATATATATATATATATATATATATATGAAGAAAATGACAAGACACAGAAGTAAAATACAACCCAAGACCCCCACACAACCCAGAACACTCCAGAGGACAATGAAATAGAAGAAATCAGAAGACACCCAAACAAACTTTCAAAAATGATAGCAGCAGAAGTTAAAAAACAGATAGGTGAGGCTACAGAGAATATCAGACTAGAAATAATTTCCCAAGTTAAAAAAGAGATGACAATCATAATGAAAGACCTGCTTAGTGAATTCAGAGGAGACACAGATTAAAAAACAGAGGAGCTTAGAAAAACGATGGAAAACTTGAACATTCAACTCAGTAAAGAAATGGAACCCATGAAACAGATCCAAACAGCTATCCAAGACATCAAAAACTCCCTTCAAAGTATACATGGTAGATTGAATGAAAGCGAAGATAGACTCTCAGATCTAGAAGACAGGTCTGCAATTAGTGACAACGAAAAGTAAGACCTCTTTAAAATAGCTAGAGATATGAAAAATTACTACAACAGCTGCAAGAGGATGCAAAGAAGAATAAGAGTCACTGGAGTAAATGAAAAGCAGGAGACAGTGCAAAGGTTTTAAAAACATTATTTACAGAAGTAATGACAGAAAACTTCCCAAGCATGAGAACATAACTTGACACACAGACAAGTGAGGCATATAGAACCCCAATTACCCACGACCAAAATAAATCTACACCAAGAAATATAATATCAAGATTCCAGAAATTCAACAAAAGAACAGAATACTGAAAATTGTTAGAGAAAAAAACAAATCAACTATAAAGGTAAACTCATCAGAATCTCAGCAGACTTCTCAACACAAACCCTTAAGTCAAGGAGAGCCTGGAGCAAAACATTTCAGGCCTCAAAAAAACAGTCTCCAACCCAGATTGATGTACCCAGCCAAACTATCTTTCAAATTCAATAATGAAATAAGATACGTCCATGACAAAGAACAACTGAAGAAATTCATGACCTCCAAACTACCTCTACAAAATATTTTGAAGGATATCCTAGAAAAGGGAAAAAGAAACTATAATTATAAGGAAACTAATAAGAAGAAACCACCAGGTAAGACAAGCAGGCAAACTGAGGTGAAACACAGAACCAACAACATAAAAGATCTATGACAAAGATAAGTGAATATATAACAGCTGTAACCATCAATGTAAATGGTCTCAACTCACCAATCAAAAGAAACAGACTAGCAGAATGGATCAAGAAACAAGATCCAGCAATATGCTGCATACAAGAGACACACTTAAACAAAAAAGAAATGCATAGACTGAAAATCAAAGGATACAAAGCAGTATTTCATGCAATGGGAAAGCAGAAAAAACCAAGGGTAGCTATCCTAGTCACAGACAAAGTGAACTTCAAACCAAGACTGATCAAGAGGGACAAAGAAGGTCATTACATACTTCTTAAGGGAAATCTCCAAGAGAAAGAAATAACAATCATTAACATTTATGCACCAAATATCAGTGCACCTAACTACATAAAATAAATGTTAAGGAACATGAAAGATCAAATAAACACTAACACAATTATAATGGGAGATTTCAATACCCCACTGTCACAAATAGACACATCAACTAGACAAAAACTTAACAAAGAAATACCAGAACTGAATCAAACCTGTGAAGAAATGGACTTAGGAGAGGTCTACAGAGTGTTCCACCCCACAACAGCAGAATACACATTCTTCTCAGCTGCACACAGGACTTTCTCCAAAACAGACCACATACTAGCTCCTAAAGCATGTTTAAGGAAATGTAAGGAAACTGAAATTATCCTGTGCATACTATTGGACCATAGTGCAATAAAACTGGAATTCAATGGTAACAGAAATCAAAAACACCACATAAACACTTGGAAACTAAATAACATCCTTCTGAACAATAGCTGGGTCACAGAAGAAATTAAGCAATTTATACAGTTAAATGACAATGCCAATACAACATACTGGAACCTATGAGATACAGTGAAAACAGTGCTATGAGGGAAATTCATTGTGTTGAACTCCCACATCAGGCAGATAGAATGAGCTCAAACAACTTCATGTTGAGTCTCAAACGTCTAGAAAAAGAACAAATCAAACCCAAAGCCAGTACAAGAAAGGAAATTATTGAAATCATAGCCGAAATTAATTCAATTGAGACTAAGAAAACAATACAAAGAATCAATGAATAAAAGAGTTGATTCTTTGAAAGATTAAATAAAATAGACGAACTCCTAGGCAATCTTATTGAAAAAAGGAAAGAAAAGACCCAAATCCATGCAATAAAAAATGAAAGGGGTAAAGTCACAACTGACCTTATGGAAATCCAAAGAATCATCAGCACCTACTTCAAGAACCTATACTCAAACAAGATGGAAAACACTGAAGAAATGGACAGATTCTTAGAAACATAAAATGACTAAAACTGAATCAAGAAGAAATAAAAATACTAAATAACCCAATATGAACCATTGAAATTGAAGAGGTAATTAAAAACCTACCAACAAAGAAAAGCCCAGGTCCTCAGGGTTTCACAGCTGAATTCTACAAGAAATTCAGAGATGATCTGAAACTCTGAAACAGCTCCTCAAACTCTTTAATGAAATTGAAAAGGAAGCAGTACTTCTGAAATCATTCCTGGAAGCAAGCATTACCGTGATAGTAAAACCAGAAAAAGATTCAACCAAAAAAGAGAACTACAGGCCAATTTCCCTAATGAATATAGATGTAAAATTTTCAATAAGATACTGGCAAACAGAATGCAATGAATTATCAAGTAGATTATAGACTATGATGAAGTAGGATTCATCCCAGGGATGCAGGGATGGATTGACATATGCAAATCAATATATGTAACACACCATATCAACAGAGCCAAAGACAAAATTCACATGATCATCTCAATAGATGCGGAAAAAGCATTTGACAAAATCCAACACCCATTCATGATAAAAAAAAAAAAACTCTACCGAAGTTAGGAATAGATGGTCTATTTCTAAATCTGATAAAAGCCATCTATGACAAACCAATGGCCAACATCACACTAAACAGTCAGTACCAGAAAGCTTTCACACTAAAATCTGGAACAAGACAAAGCTGTCCACTATCACCACTATTACTCAATATAGTTCTAGAAACATTAGCCAAAGCAATTAGGCAAGAGAAAGAAATAAAAGTAAAAGAGATAGGAAAGAAATAAGTTAAACTATCATTATTTGTAGATGACATGAGAGTCCACATAGAAGACCCCAAAAACTCCACCAAAAAACCTCTAGATTTAATAACTAAATTCAGTTGCATAGTGGGTGCATTTGTAGTCAACACCCAAAAGTCAATGGCATTCCTGTATACAAATAACAAATGCACTGAGAAAGAAATAATAGAAGATATACCTTTCACAATCACATTAAAAAAATGAAATACTTAGGAGTCCATCTAACAAAGCAAGTAAAAGATCTTTAGATTGAAAACTAGAGTGCTGTAAAAAAAGAAATTGAAAAGGATATCAGAAAATGGAAAGATATATTGTGTTCTTGGGTAGGAAGAAGCAACATAGTGAAAATGATGATATTTCCTAAATTATTATACAGGTTTAATGCAATTCCAATCAAAATACCAGTAACATACTTCACAGAATTCGAAAAAGCAATCTTGAAACTCATCTGGAACCAGAAGAGACCAATAATAGCAAAAATAATCCTGGGCCACAGGGGCAAGGAAGGGAGGATCACAGTCCCTGACCTGAAACTGTACTATAAAGCTATTGTGATAAAAACAGTATGGTACTGGCAAAAACACAGACCTGAGGCTCAATGGAACAGATTAGAGGATGCAGAAACAACTTCAAACACATTCAAATACCTCATCTTTGACAAAGAAGCCAAACACTCTCACTGGAAGAAAGAGAGCCTCTTTAACAAATGGTGCTGGAAATATTGGCTTACCACATGCCAAAAACTAAAACTAGATATATGTCTCTCATCATGTACTAAACTAAAATTCAAGCAGGTCAAAGATCCAAGCATTAAAACAGAAACAATAAATCTACTGGAGAATAGAATAGGAAGAACTCTCAAAGACATAGGGGCAGGAAAAAAATTTGTGAACAGAACTCAGACTGCACAAGAAATAATACAAAGAATCAGTGCTTGGAACCACATCCTATTAAAAATCTTTTGCACAGCAATAGAAATCACTAATAGAGAGGGACAAAAACCCACAGACTGGGAAAAAACTTTTGCCAGCTGTCCCTCAGATGAATGTCTAAGATCTAGAATATATAAAGAATTCAAAAAAATCAAACCCCCCAAATTTAAAGACCCAATCTAAAAATAGGCATCTGAAATGAATAAATATTTCTCAAATGAAGAAATAGAAATGGCAAATAATTGTATGAAAAAGTGTTCAACATCACTGGTTATTTGAGAGATACAAATCAAAACAACCCTAAGATTTCATCTCACTCCAGAAAGAACAGCTATTATCAAGAAATAAATGAACAACAAGTGCTGGCAGGGCTGCAGGGAAAAAGATACCCTCCTCCACTGTTGGTGGGACTGTAGACTGGTCCAGCCACTGTGGAAATCAGTATGGAGACTCTTCAAAAAAACTACAACTAGAGGCTCCATTTGACCCAGCTATTCCTCTGCTTGGTATCTTCCCAGAAGAAATGAAAACCTCATATCACAGCAATACATGCACAACCATGTTCACAGCAACACAGTTTGTACTAGCTAAGTCCTGGAAACAACCCAAATGCCCAACAACTAATGAATGGCTAAAGAAGGTGTGGTTTTTCTACACAATGGAGTACTACTCTGCAATTAAAAAGGTAAACTAGAGACATTTGTAGGTAAATGGAGCATTTTGAGAACATACTCCTAAGTGAAATAAATCCGACACTCATGAGTACACATCGAATTGTTTCTCTGAGAAACCATAAGTGTAAATAAGAACAAAGAGGTATAATAGATATTATGTAAAAGAAAGATAATATCCGAAACAAAGGAGAACTAGAAAGGGAGAAGGGGTAAAAGAAGGAATGGAAAAAGGAAAGAAAGGGGAAAGGGAAAAAAAGGAAAAATATAAATAAACCTGCTGTAAATCTGGAAGGGTGGGGGAGAAGAAGGGAGGGATGGAAAAGGGGGGAAACTAAGATACATCATGTACAGGTACAAAATAACCATGATGAATGTGATCATTATGTATACAATGTACCAATACAATTCTTAGTATTAAAAAAAGTGGAAGATTGGACACACCTAAAAACACAGAGAAAAACCAGCGAAGTCAATGGATGCACAATAACCACAACAACAACAACAACAACAACACCAGGAAAAGTAAAAGAAACTCTTAACTGACAAAGAAGGTAATGGTAGTAAATAACCAACATATCTCAGTAATATCTTTCAATGGTAATGGCCCCAACCCTCCAGTCAAAAGACACAGACCGGCAGACTGAATCAAAAAACAGAGCCCAACTTTCTGTTGCATTCAAGAAACTCATCTTCCAAAAAGATATTCAAAGACTAAAAATTAGAAGATGGAAAAAAACATTACATGCACCAGGACCAAGAAAACAGCAGGGGTAGCAATTTTAATATCAGACATGGTAAACGTCAAGTTAAAACAGATTAGAAGAGACAAAGGTTACTACATACTAGTAGAAGGAACAGTCCAACAAGAAGAGATAACATTGATAAACATATATGCACTGAATACTGGAGCACCTAATTTCACAAAACAAAACTGCTGGAATTAAAAGATCAAATAAATATTAACACAGTCCTAGTAGGGGACTTTAACACTCCATTTTCACAAAGAGACAGGTCAACCAAACAAAAAGTCAATAAAGAAATTTCAGACCTGAACTATTCCCCTGAGCATAGGAACTTAATAGATATACAGAGAGTATTCCACCCCATCATCAGAGTATAACATTCGTTTCAGCAACACATGATACTTTTTCCAAAATAGATCACACACTACTCTGCAAAGCCTGCTTAAGTAAATATAAAATAACTGAAATACTCCATGCATACTATCTGAGAACTATGTGATGGAAGCAGAAATCAATGACAGAAGAAATTCTGGAAAAGGCAAAACTTCCTGGGAAAGTAATAACATTCTCCTAAACAACAAATGGGTCACAGAAAAAAATCAAAAAAGAAATTATAAAATTCCTGGAAGTTAATGACAATGATTGTACAACTCAAGAGAAACCTCTGGGACACTATGAAAGCAGTTTTAAGAGGAAAATTCATCACAATAATGCTCACATTACAAAAACAGAGCAGGCCTAAACACATAACCTTCTGAGAAATCTTAAAATACCTGAGAAATAAACCAGCCCCAAACTGAAATTAAGGAGGGAAATTATAAAGATGAGAGTGGAAATTAATGAAGTTGAAACAAAAAAAACCATAAAAAAAAAATCTAAGAGCTCGTTCTTTAAAAGAACAAATACAGTAGACAAGTCCTTAGAAAAACTCAAGAGAAAAAGAGAAAAGACTTATATCAATGCAATTAGAAATGACAAAGGTGAAATCACAACAGACACTGTTGAAATCCAGAAGATAGTTAGCAACTGCTTTGAAAAATTATATTCTAACAAATTAGCAAATTTTGAAGAAATTAACAGATTCCTAGACACAGACAAATTAGCAAAACTAACCTAAAAAGACATAAATATGCTTAGCAGCCCAATAACAAACAATGAAATTGACTCAATAGTAAAGAATCTACCAATTTAAAAAAGCCCAGGACCTGATGGATTCAAGGCTGAGTTCTACAAAACCTTTAAAGACGTTAATTCACCAGTACTCCTCAAGTTCATCAAAGAAATTAAAAGGGATACAGTGCTCCCAAATTCATGTATTGAAGTCAGTATCACCTTGATCCCAAAAACAGATAAAGAC
>PVJO010034617.1:0-10761 GCA_004026905.1 Hystrix cristata | reverse complement strand
TAAAGGACACAGGACTCAAGGACCACATATACCTTGAAAACAGCTTAAGAACAGACTTTTCTCAGGTAAGTACTGATACCTATCTTAAAATAACCTCCCATAAAGAAAATATAAAATCAACACAGAGCATCAACTAAAAGGGTGATTATATAAATATATATGTAATATATATTTTTATATATATGTATAAAGAAAATCACAAGACATAGAAGCAAAACACAACCTCAGACCCCCAGCCCACCCAGAACAAACCCAGAGGATAATATAATAGAAGAAATCAGAGGCCATCTGTTATGGTTTGTGTCTAGATGTCCCCCCAAAGCCTCATGTGGTAAGAGATAGCTGGATCTAGAGTGTGTGATTACTAAATTGATCCATTGATTGGTTTGGCATGGTTCTGCTGGGATCAAGAATGTGAGACTGAGATTGGGGGTGGGAGTGTGGGTCGCGCTGGGGGCAGGTAGCCTAGATAAAAGATACAGGAAGAAGCTAACTAGCTGCTTGTTTGCATTGCTTATTTGCATACATTCCTTGCATTTTCCTCACTTTACTTTGCGGCCGGTCGAGTCTGCCTCTGCCATGCTGCCCTGCCTCGGACCCAGCGGACTATAGACTGAAACCTCTGCAGACTGTGAGCTAATAAACCTTTCTTCCCCTAACTTTGGGTGTCGCGTATTCTGTCCCAACAATGAGAGAAAAGTAACTAAAACACCATCCATCCAAGCTTTCAGAAATGTTAGCAGCATAAGTTAAAAAACAGATAGAGGAGGTTATAGAGAATATTAGACTAGAAGTAATTGCCCAAGTTAAAATAGAGATGACAATTATAATAAAAGACTAGCCTAGTGAATTCAGAGTAGACATAGATTAAAAAAAAAAAAAGAGGAGCTCAGAAAAGTGATGGGAAACTTGAACATTCAACTCAATAAAGAAATGGAACTCACAAAACAGATCCAAGCAGATATCCAGGAAATTAAAAATTGTCTTGAAAGTATGCACAGTAGAGTGAGCAAAGGTCAAAATAGAATGTCAGACCTAGAAGACAGGTCAGTAATTAGTGACAATGAAAAGAAAGACCTCTTAAAAATAGCTAGAGACTATGAAAAATCACTACAACAGCTGCAAGATGATGCAAAGAAGAACAATATAAGAGTGATTGGAGTGAATGAAAAAGCAGGAGACAGTGTGAAGGATCTGAAAAGAGTATTTATAGAAATAATGACATAAAACTTCTCAAGTGTGAGAAGAGAACTTGCCATACAGAAAAGTGAGGCATATAGAACCCCAATTACCCATGACCAAAACACATCTACACCAAGACATACAATAATCAAGATTCCAGAAATGCAACAAAAGAATAGAATACTGAAAATTGTTAGAGGAAAAAAAAAAAAAAAACAAATCACCCATCAAGGTAAACCTATAAGAATCACAGTGGACTTTTAAACACAAACACTTAAATCAAGAAGAGCCTGGAGCAAAATATTTCAAGCCTTAAAAGAAAACAATCCCCAACCCAGATTAATGTACCTGGCCAAACTATCTTTCAAATTCAACAATGAAATAAGATACTTCCATGACAAAGAACAACTGAAGAAATTTATGACATCCGATCCACCTGTACAAAATATTCTGAAGGATATCCTAGAAAAGGAAAAAGGAAATTACAATTACAAGGACACAAGTAAAAAGAGCCCACCAGGTAAAGCAAGTAGTTAAACTGAGGGAAAACACAGAACCAACAACAGAAAAGATCTATGACAAAGATAAGTCAATACATAACAGCTCTAACCATCAATGTAAATGTTCTCAACTCACCAATCAAAAGAAACAGACTAGTAGAATGGTTCAAGAAACAAATCCATCAATATGCTGCATACAAGAGACACATTTAACCCAAAAGGAAATTCATAGACTGAAAATCACAGGATGGAAAACAATATTGCATGCAACAGGAACCCAGAAAAAAGCCGGGGTACCTATCTTAATCTCAGACAAAGTGAACTTCAAACTAAGATTGATGGAGAGTGACAAAGAAGGTCATTACATACTTCTCAAGGGAAAACTCCAAGAGGAAGAAATAACAACCATTAATATTTATGCACCAAATATTGGTGCACCTAACTACATAAAACAAATGTTAAGGACCATGAAATATCAAATAAACACTAACATGATTATACTGGGAGACTTCAATACCCCACTGTCACAAATAGACAGATCGACTAGACAAAAAATTAACAAAGAAATATCAGAATTGAACCAAATCTGTGAACAAATGTACTTAGTAGATGTCTACAGAGTCTTCCACCCTACAATAGCAGAATACACATTCTTCTTAGCTGCACATAGGTCGTTTTCCAAAATAGACACATACTAGGTCATAAAGCATACTTAAGTAAATGTAAGGGAACTGAATTTCTCCCAAGCATACTATCAGACCATAGTGCAATGAAACTGGAATTTAATGGCAACAGAAACCGAAAAAAAGCGACATAAGCACATGGAAACTAAATAACATCCTCCTGAACAACAGCTGGGTCACAGAAAAATTAAAGAAGAAATTAAGCAATTTATACAGTTAAATGATAATTCCAATACAACATACTGGGACCTATAGGATATGATCAAAGCAGTGCTATGAGGGAAATTTGTTGCATTGAATCCCCACATCAGGAAGACAGAACGAGCTCAAATGAACAATTTAATGTTGAACCTCAAACATCTAGAAAAAGAGGAACAAATCAAACCCAAAGCTTGTACGAGAGAGAGGACATTATTAAGATCAGAGCAGAAATTAAGGCAATTGAGACTAAGAAAACAATACAAAAATCAGTGAAACGAGGAGTTGGTTCTTTGAAAGACTAAGCAAAATATACAAACCCCTAGCCAATCTTATCAAAAAAATAAAGGAAAGAAAAAACCCAAATCCATGCATTAAAAATGAAAGGGGTACAGTCACAACTGACCCTATGGAAATCCGAAGGACCATCAGCACTTACTTCAAGAACCTATACTCAAACAAGATGGAAAACATGGAAGAAATGGACAGATTCTTAGAAAAAGGAATTACCAAAACTGGATCAAGAAGAGCTAAAAATTCTGAATAACCAAATATCAGTCATTCAAATTGAAGAAGTAATTAAAAACATAGCAATGAAGAAAAGCCCAGGTTTCACAGCTGAATTCTACAAGGAATTCAGAAATGATCTAATATTTACTCTTCAAACCCTTTAATGAAATTGAAAAGGAAGCAGTACTTCCAAAATCATTACCAGAAGCAAGCATTACCCTGATACTAAAAACAGAAAAGAATGCAACTGAAAAAGAGAACTACAGGCCAATTTCCCTAATGAACATAGATGCAAAAATTCTAAACAAGATACTGGCAAACAGAATGCAACGAATTATCAAGAAGATTATACACTATGATCAAGTAGGATTCATCCCAGAAATGCAAGGATGATTCAACATACACAAATCAATGTATGTTACATACCATATCAACAGTGTCAAAGACAAAAATCACATGATCATCTCAAGAGATGCAGAAAAAGCATTTGATAAAATACAACACCCACTCAGGATAAAAAAAAAACACTACAGAACTTAGGAATAGACGGTCTATATCTAAATCTGATAAAAGCCACCTATGACAATCCAACAGCCAACATTACACTTAATGGTCAGGAACTGGAAGCTTTCCCACCAAAATCTGAAATAAGACAAGGATGCCAACTATCATCACTACTATTCAATATAGTTTTAGAAACATTATCTAGAACAATTAGACAAAAGAAAGAAATAAAAGGAATAAAGACGGGAAAGGAAGAACTTAAATTATCATTATTTTCAGATGATATGATACTCTACATAGAAGACCCCAAAAATTCCACCAAAAAACTTCTAGATTTAATAGCTAATTCTGTTGCATAGCTGGATACAAAGTCAGCACCCAAAAGTCAATAGCATTCCTATATACTAATAACAAAGAAATAACAGAAGATATACCATTCACAATCACATAAGAAAATGGAATACTTATCTAACAAAGGAAGTAAAAGATCTTTACATCAAAAACTACAGTTCTCTAAAAAAGGAAATTGAAAGGGATATCAGAAAATGGAAAAATATGCCATGTTCTTGGGTAGGAAGAACCAACATGGAGAAAATGGCCATACTTCCTAAATTACTATATAGATTTAATGTAATTTCAATCAAAATACCATTAACAGGCTTCACAGAATTAGAAAGGACAATCATGAAATTCATCTGGAACCAGAAGAGACCAAGAATAGCAAAAAAAATTCCTGGGCAACAAGGGCAAGGCAGTGGGCATCACAATCCCCAACCTGAAACTATACTATAAAGCTACTGTGATTAAAAAACAAACAAACAAACAAAAAACAGCATGATACTGGCAAAAAGACAGACCGGAGGATCAATGGAACAGATTAGAAGATACAGACACAACTCCAAACACACTTAAATACCTCATCTTCGATAAAGGAGCCAAACACGCTCACTAGGAGAAAGATAGCCTCTTTAACAAATGGTGTTGGAAAAACTGGCTTACCACATGCCAAAAACTAAAACTAGATACATGTACTAAATTAAAATTGAAGTGGGTGAAAGATCTAAACATTTAAACAGAAACACTAAATCTACTGGAGAATAGAACAGGAAGAGCTCTCGAAGACATAGGGGTCGGAAAAACATTTGTAAACAGAACCCAGACTGCATGGGAAACAATATAAAGAATAAGAATCAGTGCTTGGGACCACATCCTATTAAAAGTCTTTTGCACAGAAAAATAAATAAATAAATAAAATAAAATCACCAATAGAGTGGAGTGAAAAACCCACAGACTGGGAAAAAATTTTGCCAGCTGTCCCTCAGAAAAAGTCTGACTCCTAGAATATACAAAGAACTCAAAAATATCATTCCTCCCAAATTTAAAGACACAATCCAAACATGGGTATCTGAAATGAATAAACATTTCTCAGATGAAGAAATAAAAATGACAAATAAATACATGAAAAAAATGTTCAACTTCACTAGTCATTTGATAGATGCAAATCAAAACAACGTTAAGATTCCATCTCACTCCAGAAAGAACAGCAATTATCAAAAAATCAACCAATAACAAATGCTGGCAGGGATGTGGAGATAAAGGAACCCTCCTCCACTGTTGGTGGGAATGTAGACTGGTCCAGCCACTGTGGAAATCAAGTATAGAGATTCCTCAAAAAACTACAACTACAGGTTCCATTTGATCTAGCTATTCCTGTAGTGGGCATCTTCCCAGAAAACTTAAAATCATCATACAGCAGCGATATATGCACAACCATGTTTATAGCAACACAATTTGTAATAGCTAAGGCTTGGAAACAACCTTAATGCCCAACAACTAATGAATGGCTAAAGAAGATGTGGTTTATCTACACAATGGAGTATTAATCTGCCATAAAGAAGGATAAGCTAGAGATATTTGTAGGTAAATGGATGTACCTTGAGAACATACTCTTAAGTGAAATAAATCCGACATGCATGAGTACACATTGAATTGTTTTTCTGATATGAGAAACCATAAGTGTAAATAAGGACAAAGAGGTATGATAGATATTATATAAAAGGAAGATAATATTCAAAAGAGAGGAGAACTAGAAAGGGAGAAGGGTGAAAAGAAGGAAGGGAAAAAGGAAAGAAGGGGGAAAGAGAAAAAATGGAAAAATATAAATAAACCTGCTTTAAGTAGGGAAGGGAGAAGCAGAAGGGAGGGGTGAGGAAGAGGGAGGAACAAAGATACATCATTTACAGGTACAAAATAACCACCATGTATGTGATCATTATGTATACAATGTACCAATACATGTTCTCAGTTAAAAAAAAGTGCTGTATGTAGGGCTCGAGCTAGAGCTGGAGTTAAGTTTGGGATTAGTTTAAAGTATGGAGTTAGTCTTAACTTTAGGTTTAGGGTTAGGAGTTAGGGGTTAGGGTTTAGTTTAGTATTAGGATTAGTGTTAGGACTGTGGGCTATAGTTAGTTTAAGCACTAGACCTACATTTAGGGTCAGGGTTAGGTCTAGAATGGGGACTAGGACTAACACTAGTGTTAGGGTTAGGATAAGATAGGGTTATGTTTAGAGTTAGTGTTATGACTAGGTTTAAGGTTAAGGCTAAGGCTAGCAGTAGGTTTAGTGTCTGTGTTAGGGATGGGATTATAGTTAGAATTAGGTGTAAAGTTAGTATGAAGGCCACCACTAAATCTTAGAGTCAAGTTTAGGGCCATGATTGACATTGCGTTTTAGTATAAGTGTTATGGCTAGGCTTATAGCTAGAGTGAAGTTAGGTTTAGTATTAGGGTTAGTTTTATGGATAGGTTGAAGGGTTTGCATTAGCAAGAAAGTTAAATTAGTGTCAAAAGTTAGGGTTAGGGTTCAGATTAGTGTTAATATTAGGGTTAGGTTTAGGACTAAGTTTAGAGCTAGAACTAGAGTTATGGTTGAGTTTTTGGTTAGGGTTTGGGTTAGGTTAAGAGCTACGTCTAAAATTAATGTTAAGAATAAGGATGGGGTAGAGTTAGGGTTAGGTCTAGATCTAAGGTTAGGGTCAGCTTTAGGGAGAGGTTTAGAGTTAGATTTAGTTCTTGGGCTAGGGTTAGCATTATGCTTAAGGCAGAATTAGTGTTATTAGGGTTAGGACAAGGGCTAAGGGCTAGTGGTAGTGTTAGTGTTAGGAATAGGGTTAGAGATAGATATAGGGTTAGGGTTAGTGCTAGGTCTACAGTTACACCTAATTCTCGAGCTAGGGTCAGGATTAAGGTTAGTGTTGAGTTTATGGATATCATTAGAACTAGGATTAGGACTAGAGTTAGATTTAGTGCTAGAGCTAGGGTTGCTACTGTAAGTGTTAGATTTAGAATGAACATTATATTTATGGTTAGTTTCAGGATTTGGGTTATAACTGGGTTTAGGGCTAGGGATATAGTTAGGGTTAGTGTTTGGGTCTGTTTTATGGTTAGTTTTAGGGCTATGATCAGGGCTCTTACTAGAGTGAAGGTTAGGATTAGTGTTAGATTTAGGGTTCCCAGTTAGTTCTATGGTTGGAGTAAGACTAGGGTTAGGATTAAGAATAGGTTTAGGGTAGGGTAGGTTCTGGGTTAATGCTATGGTTAGGCTTAGAGTTTGAGTTAAGCCTAGTGTTACCCTGTTACTAGATTTAGGGTTCATTTGAGTGTTAAAATTAGCATTAAATTAGGGTGTATGTTTAGGATTTATGGTTAGATTTAGAGTTAGGTATAAGGCTAGGGCTAGGATTAATGTTAGTGTTAATGATAGTGTTGTGGTTAGGTTGGGTAAAGTTTAGGTTTATGGTTTGGGCTAGTCTTAGGTTAGGTTTTGGGTAAGGTTAGGGTCAGGGTTAGAGTTAGGGATAGGATTAGAGCTATGGTTATGGTTAGGTTTAAATTTGGTGTCAGTGCTAGTCCTGGAGTTAGATTTATGGTTACTGTAGGATTAGGTTTAGTTTTAGAGTTAAAGCTAAGATTAGCTCTAGCACTACAGCTAGGCTTAGTGTTAGGGGTAGAGTTAGGGTTAAGAGCAGTTTTAGGGCTAGGTCTAGGACTAGTTTAGGTTTTAGGGTTAGGTTGAGGGTTCATATGAATGTTAGCATTGGAGTTAGGGCTAGGATTAGGTCTACTGCTAGAGGTATCTTTAGGTTTATGTGTATGTTTAGCATTAGGTTTATGCTTAGGGATAGGGTTATGTCTAGGACTAAAACTAGAGTTAAAGCAGAGGTAGGGGTAGGCTCGGGCTTATGTATGTGGCCAGGGTTAGGGTTAGGTTTAGTTTTAGAGTTGCTGTTATAGTTAAGTTTAGGGCTAGCACTAAGGTTGGGTTAGAGTTAGAGTTAAGGTTAGGGCTAGCACTAAAGTTAAGCTTAGGGTTAGGTTATGGTTTACATTAGGGTTAGGGTTACAGTTAGTTTTAAGGTTAAGGTCAGGTCTAGAGCTTTGCCTAGGTTTACTCTTAGGGTGAGGGTTACGGTTAGATTTAGTGCTAAACTTATGTCTAGTGCTAGAGTTAAAGTTTAATTTAATGTTATGGCTTTAATAGGTTCAAGTTTAGGTCTAGAGTCAGGGTTAGACTTAGGACTAGAGTTAGATGTAGCGGTAGAGATAGGTTTAGATTTAGGGTTCTGGTTAGGGTGAGTGTTAGATTTAGAGTTCAAGATAGTGTTAGATTTACAGTTCAGGGTAGTGTTACATCTAGGGTTACAGGCTGGTTTAGGATTAACTGTAGGGTTAGGGATATGGTTATGATTAGCTTTAGCTAGGGTTAAGGGTAGGTTTAAGGCTAGTGGAGGTGTTAGGGTTAGGTTTAAAGTTATGGTTAATTTTAGGAGTAGTGTTAGGGCTAGGATTACTTATACTGGTACAGGTAGGCTTAAGGTTATATTTAGGGCTATTGATTTTGGTCTAGGTCAATTGATTTTTTCTCTTAGGATATGGTTTAGGAGTGGGGTTAGAGCTAGTTAAGATTTGGGTTAGGGCTGCAGTTAAATTGAGGTATAGGGGTGGGTTCATATTTAGTTTAGGGTTAGCTTTAAGGCTAGGGTTAGTGGTATTACGTGAACTAGGTTTAGGTTTAGAGTTAGTGTTAATCTTGTTTTAGAGTTAGGATTAGTTTTAGGGTTAAATTTAGGGTTAGGGATAGTGTTAAATTTAGAATTAGATTTGTGGTTAGTGTTAGGTTTAGGTTGAGATTACAGTTAGTATTAGGCCTTGAAAAAATGTTAGGATTTAAATAGTAGCATTAGGGTTAGTTTTAGATTTAGTGATGGTGTTGGTGTTATGGCTATTGTTAGATCTAGTGCTAGAGCACGGTTAGGGTTAGTGTTGTGTTTAGGGATATGGTTATGGTTAGGGTTATGTTTAGGTTAGATTTAGTGTTAGGTTTAGTGTTAGGGCTAAACTTTGGTGTATGATTATGAATAGGTTTATTGTCAAATTTAGGCTTAAAGTAAAGGGAGGGTAAAAGCTAAGGTTAGTCTTAGCATTACAGTTAAGGAAAGGGTTACATTTAGGGTTAATGTTTTTTTTAAGCTGGGAGGGGTGCTAGTCTTAAATTTGGGTCAGAGTTAGGGTTAGGCTTAAAATTGGGGTTAAGGTCAAAGCAAGGGTTAAGGCTAGGGATAGAGGTAAGGTTAGTGTTAAGTTTCGGGTAAGGTCTAGTGTTAGGATTCGGACTAAGGCTAAGGTTAGGGTTAGGTTTAGTGTTAAGGTTATGGTTAGGGCTAGCCTTACATGTGGCACTAGTGCTATTGTGAGGGTAAGATTTAGGTTTACATATTGTGTTTGCTGCAGTTACATTTATGGTTATGGTGATAGTTCATTTCAGGGTAAGGTTTTGGGTTAGGGGGAGCACAAGATCTAAGGTTAAGGTTAGCTTTAGATTTAGCTTTAGGGTTAGAGTTAGTGATATAGTTAGTATTATACCTAGGTTTAAGGTTGGGACTAGGATTAGAGTAAGGGTTAGATTTGGTTTTAGCATTAGAGATATGAAATTAGCAATAGTGTTTGGGCTAAGACTATGGTTAGAGCTAGGGCTAGAGATAGAGTTATATTTATGTGAGGATTAGTGCTAGGGCTAGTATTAGATTTATGGCTAGAATAGGATTATTTTTAAGATTAGGGTTAAGACTCCCTTTTAAACCTCATGCTAGAGTTAGGGTTGTATTCATGGTTATCATTATGATTCATTTCAAGGTAAGGTCTCGGGTTCGATGTAGCACAAAATCTAAGGTTAAGGTTGGGTTTAGGTTTAGCTTTAGGTTTAGGATTATGGATAGTGATATATTTAGGATTATACCTAGGTTTACGGTTAGATTTAGAGTTGGGTTTAGGATTAGGGCTAGGTTTACATTTAGAGTAGATTTAAGGCTAGGGTTAGGTTTAGAGCTACTTCTAGTGCTAGTCTTATGGTTAGAGTTGGGCCTAGGGGGTAACACTGAGGTTAAATTTTGTGTTTACCATTAGGTTTCGGGTTGATGTTCAGGTTAGTATTAAGGCTAGGATTAGGTTTAGAGTTAACCACCCTAAAAGATCTTAAAACATAAAAAGTTCTGAAATGTGAGGGTAAAGGGAGAAGGTCACATTAAATTTGAGAGTAGGCATCTACAAAACCTCATTGCCTTTTTTCACAGGCTAAAGTACTTGGCACCACTCAGGGAATATGTGATCCTGAAATACTTCCTCCATCCCACTCAGACTTGCCTAGAACTTATGCCAGCTGTCCACAGGGGACATGATACATCTGCTTTCCCAGCACTGAGATGAACATCAGTCCTAACTTGCTGCTGTACAATGATCAGAGAAACCAAACTGCACAGCATCTTCAGATATCCAAAGAAGGAATGAAATAAAATCCTGAGGCCTTTTGAGGGTGATTTTCTGCTGACCAACTACTTTGTAAGACTGGATGAGTCTCATAATCTGAGAACTACTGTAGAAAAGTGCACTGGTCTTCTTTGTTTCTTCTAGTGCAGGTCTCTGACTCTCCTTAGAACCTTCCACAGAGCCCCCTTCACATCCTTGTTCCTCAGGGAATAAATCAGAGGATTCAGCATGGGGGAGATTATAGTATAAAATAAGGCAGCAAACTTTCCCCCACTGTCAGAGTAACTGCCCTTGGGCTGGAGGTATGTGTAGATGGTTGAGCCATAAAAAAGAGAAACCACCAGGAGGTGGGACCCACATATG
>PVJO010034616.1:0-10756 GCA_004026905.1 Hystrix cristata | reverse complement strand
TATTCTCACGTCTGTCCCTGCTGGCTTACTGCAGTTGTGCCTCTGTTGTGTTGTGTGTATGTGTGGCTGTCTCTCAGGGTGTGGCGTAGGTCTGCCAGGCCTCCCTTCGGCAGCTGTCCCACCATGCCACATGCGCATGGGAACAGCGTGACGTTTCTGGCTTCCCAGCCTGCGTGCTGCTGTTGCCTGTTCTCTTCGCTCATTGTAGACCCTGCCATCCCTTGCTATTATTCTTTTCATTGGGATAAAATGTGCCTAATGTGAACCTCATCCTCATCACCCTGGAGTGCGTGGTCCCGTGGCGTCAGGTGCATTCACGGTGCCAGGTAACTGTCTACCATGCTTCTCCACGGCGCCTGCATCATGGGATTGCTTTCCTCTGTAAAGTGTTGGTTTGCCTTCTCAAGTAATTGAAAGAATAATAAACTGAGGTTTCACGGCCACCACTTGTCCCTGCTGATGCTTGTGGGAAGCCCTCCCCTCATGTCCCATGCTGAGCAGCTCTGCTGAGGGGGGATGTTTGGCTTTTGTGTGTCCTTGCCTTCTGTGTGTCCGCAGCATCCTCCATCAGAAGAGGCCTCTGTGTTGACAGCAGTGTCCTTGCAGCTGCCGGCAGGACTGCGTGATGAAGTGTTTATCTGTGCAGCCACATTGGTGAGTCAGAATCATTACACTGGGTGAAGGGGGCCAGACAAAAGCACCCATGCCCTGTGAACGCATGTTTATAAGACTCAAAACTGCAAGCAATCTAAAAACTGCAAAAGAGAGCCACGGGTGCCTGGACTGTGTTGAGAATAAGGGGCTGGGCTCCAAGGTCGGGCCCTCCCCTGCAGCCAAGGGGCCTGGATGTCTGAGCGCCGCGCAGATAAGCGGCAGCCAGCTTCCTTCCATGGTGCTCTGATCAGGTGGAGCATATTTGCATGTGTTCTTGCAGCATCCCCACTACTAAACGACATGAGTTCTTCTCTGTCCCTGTGATGCTTCCCAGGCTCAAGCCTGTGTGAGTTTGCCTGGGTGGAGCTGGTTCGGTGCTGGACTGCAGGCCGAGCCTCGGATTCCTGCCTGCAGTTTGGGGAGACTTCCCAGGCCAGATAGCATGGAAGCCACTGTGCTGGAGGGGGCTTCCCCCAGTCCTTGGGCCACTTGGTTCCTTCCTGCTCTTGTTGCTTCTCACCTGTCTGTGTCCCTGTGGGGTTGTGTCCCTCAGATCCCACTCATGTTCTCTGAGTGGAAAGCATCAGTGTTTCCAGACAGAACTCAGGATATGACAGGAGGGAGAGGGAAAGGAGCTTTATAGTGAGCACAAGGTGAGGTAGGTGCTTAGCCGGAGCCCAGCCCTCATCTGCAGGGACATAGCAGTCCTGTGTGTGGATGGCGCCCTTCGTTGGCGAGCCCCGCACTTATGCCTTACACTCGAGTTCAGCTCTGTGCATGTGTGGGTGTGTGGGTGTGTGCGTGTGTGGGTGTGTGCGTGTGTGCGTGTGTCTGTGTGTCTGTGTGTCTATGTGTTGGCTTTGATGTGAGTCCTCAGGTTAGGACACATTTGTAAAATGGACACAAGGCCATCAGGTGCTCTCTGCAAGTGGGAGATCAAGTGCAAAATACATAAGTTTGGTAGGGTTTTGGGTTTGGATTCTTTGATCCTTTTTTGTCTTTGCCCCTGGAGCAGTGGTTCCCAGCCAGGCCTCATCTTGCCCCCAGGAAGAGAGTTCTGGCTCAGGTTGTGTGGACTCAGGGGTGGAAGTCTGCTCAGTGTCCTGCAGGTGGAGGCTAATGATGCTTGCCACCCACCCTGCAGTCCCCAGAAGGCCAGACTGTAATCCCTCGTGGGCACGGGAACCTGCCTACACAACAGCCAGGTGCGGCCCTGCTCCCCACCCCACCCTGTCACCTGCTGCAGGCAGCTTTGGAGGAGGAGGGTCCAATGGGCTGGGGTCGAAGCAAGATCACAGGAAATGGGAGGATTCCAGGAGAGATAGAAGCGCCTGGGACAGAGGTGGGGACCAACCCCATTTCCAGGACAGTCCACACTGTGAAGTTCGTGTCGGTCTCAAAGTGCTGCAATGACTGGACAATGCAGGCACTGAGCTTCCTGTGTCCCCAGGCTCTTCGGCCTCTCCCTCCTATCTCTCCTGTCCCTGTGTCCTTTGTGAGGAAAGGGACAAGGGCCCGGGTACTGGCCCAGGGGAATGGCCTCTCCCTCACCCCATCTAACTGGTCTTTCCCTGTGACCTCCCCTCCTTCTCTGCCTTTGGACACCCCCCCATCACCCAGCCCCTGAGAAGTGGGGACATACACCTGGGGACACAGAGGTGACATGGGTGTGCCCTAGAAGCACTCGGAGCAGCATCTCAGAGCAGAGGACGGACAAGGCCACAAGGGAGGTGTTATAGCTGACACTTCTGTCACCTGCAAGGCTAGGACGAGTCCCCACTGGTCCCGCTTCTCCCTGGCCGGTGAGCCAAGCCAAGGATGTGTCCTCTCTGCAGCCCCCGAGGGATGTGGTGCGGGGTGAGGAGCCCCAAGGATATCCCCTGAGCCACACAGGGTCAGCAGTGACCACACTGTGGGACTGAGGAGGCCAGACCCACTCACAGTGGCCTTGCAGCTTTGCAGGGAGACCAATGACAGGGAGACACTGAGGCTGCAGATGGATAGGGGTCCTGAGGTGGCCATGCCACCCTGGTTAGCAGCTTCCAAGGAGCAGAGCACCACCAAGAGGCCGGGCTGGCGGGGACCTTACAGTCCCCTGAGGGGGCCATGGGCCAGGCATAGGTTGGACCACAGTATCTAGAAGGGGTGAGGGCAGCTGCTCCCCATGTCCAGAGCCCCTTGCCACTCCTGGCCCTGTGGGCTTCACACAGGGCCTCAGCACTGGGGACTTTGGTGAGGCCGGAGGCCAGGCAGTGGGGCTCCTGGGCACGTCAGGAGGTGGTAACCTCAGTGCACTGTGTCTCCAGGAATGAGGGGACCCCAGTCAGGGCCAGTGCTGTCGAGAACCAGACACCTGAATGAGCCAGTGACAGTCACCACCCTACTCAGGCCGAGGCCGAGTCCTCAGGTCCCAATGGGCAGCTGTGAGATGACCCGACAGGCACCCACTCATCCCTTAAGGCAGCCCCCCACCTCCCTGGCTGAGCTGGCTGCATCAGCAAGTGGGAGCAGCAGGCAGGGGGCGGGGACTGCTGGACTGTCAGGAACCCACGCCAGGGTGCAGGCAGCCAGCGGTGCCAGGAAAGGTGCTATGAGCTTGGAGGGAGGCAGGAAATCCTTGGTGCTCTTCCTGTGAGGAAGAGCTCTGAGCTGGGAGAGGAAACGGAACCTGGAGGTATAGCCCTTTCCCGCAGAGTGCCCCCATGTCCCCCCTAGCGACAAAGCTGTGTGTCCTCACAGCACCACAGGTCTAACCTGCATCCAGGAGCCAGAAAAGCAAGGAGAGTTTGGAGCCGAGAGTTGGCAATTTGACAGCAGTGAGCACGCAGCAGAGCTCCAGAGCCATCTCCACAGCATGTGTCACTGGTGAAGAGAGGCAGGAGAATCTGGTGTGGCTTTGCTGGGGGCACGGGGAGCCAAGGAATGGGTGGGAAGGAGACCTGGGAGCAGGAGGAGGCAAGGAGGAGGGCGCAGGGACAGAAGCTAGATTTTATCAAAGTAGCTTTCAATGTGATTTCAAACTGCACAGATAAGTATTTTATGTATTTAAAAATTAGAGTTAGCTGAGACAGGAGGATCACAAGTTCAAGGCAAGCCTAAGCAACTTAGCAAGACCCTATGTCAAAATAAAAAATAAAAAGGGCTGCAGTCAAGGTAGATGGCCCCTGCGTCCCATCACCAGTACTGACCAAAAAGAAGGAAAGCTAACCCTGCTTCCCAAGTCACCACCAGCCACGCGGGGCTGCCAGCCTATGTGGCAGCAGGGCGGCTGGCTGTGCTCTGTCCAGAGCCACTGGGGCCCTGCCTGGCAAACCACATGCCTGAAGTTTCTCCCCAAATCCAGAGCTCAGGAGCCATACACCAGGGCAGGCTGGGCTGAGTCATCTCCTGGACTCTAGCCAGCCACCTGCTCAGGCTGGACCGAGTCACCACCCGCTCCAGCCTCCTGAGTAGTTGGGACAGCAGGAGGGCAGCACCACACCTGGCCCAGGTCATGTGTGATGGGAAATTGCAGCAGCAAAGCCAGTAGGCTGACGGTAGCCTCAGGCCACCAGGGGAAGGTGGCAGGTGCAGCTCCAGCTCCAAGGACGGCCCCCCACCCCACTCGGCACATGCGCATCTGGACCTGATGCTTCTTTCTCCCCTCTCCTTCCTGCTTTTTATTTTTCACCCAAGTTGCTGAAGGTGAGCACCAGTCATGTCTTCAGGTTCTAGAATCTCAGAATGACCGTGACAGCCCACATGGGCACATTGTGGGCAGAGGGGAGAAACACCTACCCTGTCTGCAGTGTCACTGGGTTATCAGGTGGAAATGGTCATGTCATCGTGCAGGATTTCAAGGGAGAGTAAAAGATGCCCCCTGAAGCCAAGTAGCTGGAGGGCTTTGCCTCTGCTGAGCTCCATTGCCACTTCCTTGCGCTGTGATCAGGTTGGTAAATGTTTCCACTTGCTTGAGAGCGTTGGTACATGGGGGAGAGTGTGGGGGTAGCTAGTGTGAGTCCTGAGTTCAGCAAACACAGTGCAGCCCACATAGCTAGTGGTAGTTTCACATGAAGACATCAGCCCTTGCCAGTTTAACAGGTGCAGTGTTGAGCCGGGCTGGATTCCACTGTGTGTTTGCCCCTTTCCCATCTGCGGCTGCCTCTGCCTGCCTGCGCCCTGAGGCCGCTGGCCTTGGGAGTGAGTTCCCTGTGTGCCAGCATTCTGAAGGGCATCCTGCCTGCCGTTCTGCCTCCCATTCCCCATGCCTGCTGGCCTCGGCCTGGTGGCGTGAGTTGCCTCTGGTCTGCCACAACCCACCAACTTCTCCACCACTTGTTGGGCTACAGCCCCTCCTTCCGCATGCAAACTGTGCCTGGTGCCACAGAAACTACACAAGCAGCCTTCCATCCGAAAGAGTCATTTGTGATTGTGGTTTAAGCCTGTTAGTGTTGGGGTGCTTTGTTACACAGCAAAAACTAACTGATATGCCATTCATTTGAAAGTCCATCTTTTCCAGCAATCTGCAATGCCATCTTCATTACATAATAGATTTTCATGAAATTGGGTCCACTTCTGCACTTTGCATCCTTTTTAAAAACTGGTGTGATTATTTGCAGACAAATACCGCACATTCAATTATATAAGCTGTGTATAGCATGCTTTTGTGTGTGACTGCGATTACCCCTAAAAACAATCAATGAAGATTATTTTTTATAGTCTTGCTTTTTTGAATATGACTTTGCTTACAGCCAAGTTTTATTTCAATTTTTTTTTATTTTGAGAGAGTCTTGCTATGTAGTGCAGACTGGCCTTGAACTCACTATGTAACCCAGGTTGGCCTCAAACTCATGGTGTTCCTCCTGCCTCAGCCTCCAGAGTGCTGGGATTTCAGGCGTGCCCCACCACACCCAGATTTAAATTTTTTAAATTGGCAAGTATTGACATCATTATATTAAATTGTATTTTCAAGAACATAGAATGTATTTGTTTGTTGAACTCTAGGTTTTTTCTTTGTTTTAATCTTTTCCTTGTATATATTTTCATTATCTGAATATCTCAGTTAGTTCCAGAAATCTTTTTTGTGTATGTGCATGTGTGGTACTGGGAATTGAAGCCAGGGCCTTTGCACTGAGCTATGCCCCAGCTGTTTTTTTATTTTCTATTCTGAGACAGGATCTTGCTAGGTCATGGAGTTGCCCAGGATGGGTTTGAACTTGCAGTCCTCCTGCCTCGGTCTTCCAGGGTGCTGGGGTCACAGGTGATATGCTATCACACCTGGCTTCCCAGCCACTCTCTACATTTCATTTTGTAAATATAGTGTTCCGGTTTCTTACCTCACTTTAAAAATTATGTCTGTTAATTCATGTACGTTAATTTAATAGCCAGTCCTTGCTGAGTTTCCTTAATGTTTAGAGTACTTTTTGCCAGTTCTCTCTATGCCAATAGAAATAATTCACCTCTTCCTCTTAAATTTTTAGCTTCCTAATCATTTCTGATTATACCATCAAAAGCCTCCCATACAACAAGTAAAGACAATGGCTGTCCTGGTTCATCTGTGCTGTGGTGGACAGGATAGTATGTAAAGAACAAGAAGGGTTTTCTCGTGGTCCTGGAGGCTGGGAGTCCATGACTGAGGTGAGGCTTTGCCTGCACTTCAAGGAGGCATCTTGCTGTTGGATCCTCTGGAGGGAGGCATACTGTGTCTGAAGGGACCGAAAGGACACACCTACCACTTTAGCCCAAACCTCTTCCAAAATAGATCTCATGATTTAGTGTGATGATTAAATTTGATTGTATCAGCAGGATTGGTTTGGGAGCTGCCTGGGGGCTTGGTGGAGCACACTTCTGGGTGTGTCTGGGTGAGTCATGGAGGTGTGGCCTTGGATTCTATCAGGGTTTAGTTATAAATGTCAGCAGAAGTCTCATGTGTGTGGAAGGTGACTGAATTATGGGGGTGCTATATGCATCTGTTGATTCATCCATTTATTAGTTCAGTAGCTAAATGTGCTGTTAAGAGGTGTGGCCGAGTTGGAGGTGGATCACTGGGAGTGTGACCTGGAAGGGTGTGTTCTTGTCCCCAGCTCCTCCCTTCTCTTGCTTTGCTTCTGGCAGCCATAGGTTCAGCCACCTTTTGCTCTGCCAGGCCCCTCTGCCATCCTGTTTCTGACTTGGAGCAGGCCCACCACGGACTGAAACCATGAGCCTAAATAAAGCTCTCTTCCTTTAAGTCATGGGTGTCAAGTATCGTGTCCCAGCAATGAGGAAAATGACTAAGAGTCTATGTCTGGTCCCTCACCCTTTCCTGTCTGGCATTGTTCTCTTCTGCTTCCCAGGCACCATGAACTAAGAATCTTTGCTCTGCTGCACCCTTCTGCCATGATCCTCCTGCCTTGGAGCCAGCCAGCCATGGACTGGGTCCCCTGAAACCATGAGCTACATTGAACTGATCCTCCTTTAAACTGTGGGTGTCAGCATAATCCTAGCATTCTGGGAGGCTGAAGCAGGAGGATCACAAGCTCAAGTGCAGTCTGGGAAAGTTAGTGAATTGGTGTGTCCTTTCCTCCAAAGGAAAAAAAAAAATTACACAGCTAGGATTGTAGCTCAGTATGAAGGCCTTGGGCTCAATCCTAGTACCACGAAAAAAAAAAAAAAAGTGGTGTCAGGTATCATGTCTCAGCAATGGGAAAACTGATTAACACAGAAAATAGGTACCAGAGAAGTGGGTCATGGCTGTGATCGTATCTACCATGTCAGGTCATGTTCTGGTCACTCGGTTTGTGGCAGGAGTTTGGAAAGGTTTGGGTTGCAGACTAGAGAAGCTCTAGAAGGCTGTAACAAGTGCCTGATGGGCAGTTCTGGTTGGAGCTCAGAAGACCAGAGTGGTGATAAGAATATGGACAGTAAAGGCCAGGCTCAGGAGGTTTTATTTGGGAACAGGGAGTCTGTTCACAATTGGACTGAAGGCCATGTATATTACACTTTGCCAAAAAAAAAAAATAGTCTAAATCTTGCCCACATGCTGGGACTTTGCAAAAGCCTATGATTAAGGGCGATGGTCTGATCAACTGACCTAGCAGAGGGAGTTCAAAGTCAGCCCAAAATTTAGGCCCTTGGGCTGCTGTTGTGTCACAGGTACCGCTGGATGCTTTTAGCCAGACTTACAGTCAGAACCAAGGGTGAAATGCAGAGAGCAAAAATTTGAAAAATTTACATTTTTGCCCAGAAGGAACCATATGTAGAGTTGGGGCCAAAGGAGGTATGGCTGCTGAAGTGATTAATACCATTGAAAAGAAACCAGTTACTTTGTATAGGGAGAAGAAAAAAGATGTGTGGAAGATATCTCAGAACTCAGCAATACTTCACCTAGTATAGGCTCAAAGGTTCTAAAATGCCAACCATTCATTTGAAAAGAGAGTCCCTTGAGACCCCTGCTCAAGAAAGACTGCCTAGGGAATTGGTTCCCCAGGATTCATTTCACTCTGATCACCCATCCATGCAATGAGAGGCCACTACAGCAATGATCCAAGAGGACCTGGCTACTGCTCAACTGGTGGCAGACCTTGTCATTATCCACATGGTACTGCTTTTACAGGCTTGCATAATGTAAGAGTTGTGGGATCTGATAGAATTCTACCCAGACATCAAAAGAAGGGCTGGAAGGCTCGGCCAGGGGCCCTTGAGAGGGAAGTGCATGAAGCCATGAAAATGAAGTCGTGGGAGCAGTGGTAACTCCAGGAAGTCAGAGACACTAGGATGTGGAACATCTGCTGAGGAAAGCTGCAGGCCAAGTTGAGCCAGCCCAAGAGAAAGACCATGTGGGCTGTAACCAGCAGGTCTGTGGGGTGGGGCCACCTAAGCCATTTGGAACTCGTTTTACCATCATGTGCCCCTGATGCCAGCTGTGGTGCTATAGGACTCAATGTTTGCCTCCTGAGTTTCAGTCTTGCTTTGATCTGGTTCTTTTCTGTTCCTTTCTCTTGGAATGGGGATATTTATCTGGTGCCATTGTACCTGGGGATTATGTGATTTGTTTCTGATTTTTGCAGAGGTTCACAGATAAGAGTTTGCTGGTAAATGCTGGCGCTGTTGAGTCTTTGTGTTTTCTGATAGATGCAAGATAGTCGTATCATGTTATGATAGTCGTATCATGTTATGACCTTCTGTTTATTATCAATTAGGTACTGTGATGGCTTGTGTCTAGATGTCCCCCCGAAGCCTCATGCAGCCATAGGTAGGGCCCTTCAGAGGTGGTTGGGTCTGGAGTGTGTGGTGCTGGGATCAAGGGTGTGTAATCACTAAATCAGTCCACTGATTGGCTTGGCATAGTTCTGAGTGGGATTAAGGGTGCTCCACCCTGAGCAGGTAAAATATAAGGGACAAGAAGAGGGTCACTTCCTGCTTGTAGCTTGCTGCCTTCTGCCTGTCTGCCCGGCCACCCTGCCTTGGAGCCAGCCAACTCTGAACTGAAACCTCTACACACTGTGACCCAAGTAAACCTTTCCTCCTTTAATTTTAGATGTCAGGTATTTTGTCTCAGCAAAGAGAAAAGTTAGATGGATGGTTTAAGGAGATGTATTTGAGTGTCAAGTCAACAGGGGGTACAGTGTGACAGTTCATCTTGATTATGTCAATTTAAATGGCTTTGGAGCCACCCAGGGAATTGGTCAAGCACACTTTTGAGTGTGTTTGGGTGTGTCGGGACAGCATGACCTTGGCTACTCTATCTGGGTTGCTTCCCTGCTCTGCTTCCTGGCTGCTCTGAACTAAGCAGCTTTGCTTCACCACACCCTTCTGCCATGATGCTCCTGCCTTGGAGCCAGCTGACCATGGACTGAATTCCCTGAAAACCTGAAGTAAGTTAAAACTCTCCTCCTTCAATTTGTGGGTGTTGGGTGTTGCGTGTTCTGTCATAGCAACTGGAAAGCTGACTAATACACTTTGTGTCCTCCTTTAATACAATCATATTAGTAAGCTTCAACACATGAATTTGGGGGGACACATGCAGACCATAACAGTGGTCACCCATGTTCCTTTCCTGATTGCCTGAAGTCAGTGCTGGCTTCTGGATTTGGGCATACATATTTCATATATTCCATAAATGCCCATTTATTAAAATCTTTTGTATCAGGATTGGTTTTCTAGTTTCGGTGAAAGCCTTTTGGCAACCATGGCAATAATCTTATGATTTTTCTTCTCATTTCAATGTAAAGGTAGATTTTATTAATAGATTTCCTAATATTAATTCAGTCTCATGTTCTTGAAATAAACCTGTTTGATGTACAGTTAACCTGCTGCTAGATTTCCGCTATGACTTGGACTGTAATATTGCACTGACGGTCTGTTTTTCTGCATTTATGCAACTTTACAAGGCTCAGAAAACGTGGCTGTAGTCACTTCACAGACAGCTTTTGGAAGGTCTCCTTCCTTTGCTGTGACCAGAAACAGTGTACGTGAGCTGCCATGATGTGGGTGTCAAAAGTCTGCGAGGGTTGCCCATGTAGCATCTGGGCCCTGCAGATGGATCACTTTGTCCCTGTCTTCAGTGGGAATCTGCTTAACACTCTTTCCTGGGGTCACCTTGGGATAATTATCCATTTCTCCTAGATTTTCACATTTATTGCATAAAGTTGTTCCAAGAAGCCCGACAAAAAAATCACCAGCCGGAGTGATGGAGCACGCCTGTGATCCCAGCACTCAGGTGGCTGAGGCAGGAGGATCACAAGTGTGAGGCCAGCCTGGGCTGCATAGTGAATTTGAGGCCCACGTGACTACATGGCGAGACCCTGTCTCAAAAAACCACAGCTACAAAAAAATTGCCTCCTCTTCTGTATTTCCTGGCTTTTGTCATCTCTGATGTGTATCTGTGCTCTTTTCATTTTGACTTGCTTGGCTGTAGGTTTGCCTGTTTTCTTTTTTTTTTTTTATTGTGAAAAATACATTTTAATACAAAAGTTTTGAACGTTAGTATTTAGCAAATATTTACAATGGTATTTACAATCCATTTTACTGTCACTTTTGTTAACAAAGAGATGACCGCGTACATTGATCTACAGTCACTTCTAACACAAAAACTGTGACTGTAGAAGAAAGATAAAAGCTAAAGGTGCTACTATGACGATCA
>PVJO010034615.1:0-10753 GCA_004026905.1 Hystrix cristata | reverse complement strand
ATCCATCCATCTATCTATCTACATTCAATTTAGTGACTTAGGGAAATCCTATCTCAAAATCAAAATATTTAAAAAGGGCTGGGGAAGAAGTAGCTCAGGGTGAAGGCCCTGGGTTCAATCTCTAGTATCACACACACAAATACACACACACAAACTACCTTCTTGCTTTCAAGCTTAATTCCACAGTGCAAGAGAGTAAACCACATGATTTCAGCCCTTTGCAAGCTGACCAGATAAGCTGTGTGCCCCACAACAGGGTCTGCTTTAGCAAACGATCCGTGTGGACTTGAAACAAGGTACATCCTGCAGCTGCGGGAGGGAGCTGGTAGGTGTCAACAGCACTGTTCACATTGCCTCCAAATATGACTGGCTTTTCCTATCTTTTCTCAGTTACCAAAATAAAATATTTCAAAGTCTACGAAATAATTGCATTGTTACAAATGTCTACTGTTCCTGGGATTCACTGACACATGCACCTTTTCTGTGCTTTTCATTCCTTCTTGCGCTCCCAGGCTTCTAAATGGGACCATTTTCCCGCTGCCTGAAGAAATGTCCACAGCCTTTCTCTTGTGGTTGGGCCTGCTGTTGGACTTTGTTTGCTTGAAAATATCTTTACCTTGCCTACATTTTATTTTGTTTATTTATTTATTTTGTGTTTTTGAGACAGTGTTTTGCCATGTGGTTCAGGCTGTTCTTGCACTCATTATGTAGTCTAGTCTGGCCTTGAACTCACAGCAATTCTCCTGCCCCAGCCTCCCAAGTGCTGGGATTACAGACATGCACCATTGCACCCAGTTTACATTTTATTTTTCTGAGATAAAGTCTCACTATTGCCCAGGCTGGCCTCAAACTCCTGGGGTCAAGTGATCCTTCTGCCTCCCTCCCAAGTAGCTAAGACCACAAGCATATAACTTTTTTTTTTAGTGTTTTGAGATAGGGTGTCACTGTACTCTCCAGGCTGGCCTATAACACATGGCAATCCTCCAGCCTCAACCTCTCAAGTGCTAGGATTATAAGCATGTGCCACCATGTCCAGCATAACTTTTTGTGTGTGTGTGTGGTGGTACTGGGAGATTGGACCCAGAGGTGCTCTGTCACAGAGCTACATTCCTAGCCATTTTTTGAGATAGGGTCTCACTAAATTGCCCAGGTAGTAGTCCAATTTATATTCCTCCTCCCTCAGCCTCCTCGAGTACTGGGATTACAGGTGTCATCATGCTGGGCACCACCTTCAATGTTGAAGAACAATTTCACTGAATTAAAATTCAACTTTTTTTTTTTTTTTGGTGGTGGGGATTGAACTCAGGGCCTTGTGCTTGCAAGGCAAGCACTCTAACCACTGAGCTAAATCCCCCAGCCCAAAATTCAACTTTGAGCCCATTCATTCATTTGTTCAGCAACCATTTAATGAGTTTCAAATAGGTGTATGCAGTTACACTGTGGTTGGCAAAGTAGACACTGTCCTTGCTCTCTGAAAAGAGAAGGGAAACGCATTTCTGGCAAAGGCAACAGGAGGCACAAAGGACTTGTGACTGGAAAGAACAGAGCAGAGGCCTGTATGGTTGCAGTGTAGCTGCCTCGGAGAGCAAGAGGAGCTGGAAAGGCCGGCGTGGTGAGGAATCATGTTTTGCCTCCGTCCTTAGAGGAGTCCTCAGTCAGTTTTGCAGAGGAGATGGGGCTGTACCCTGACCTTGAGGGTGGATGCAATGGAAGAAAGCAGAGGATGGGTAGAAACAATAAGGCTTTTGAGCTGGGCTTCTCACAGGATCATAGCCAGTCTTAGGGAGGCAGGGCTGAGTCTCTGGCTTTCAGCTCTGCCACTTGTTCAGCTGTGAGACTGGACAAGTCCCTTCCATGCAGAGTCAGTTCCCTCCTCTGGAAAGCCAGAGTAACACCCCTGCTGCCCCGGGCTGCTGTGAGGCTTAAAGAAAACAGAAGGGCCATCGTGGTGGCTCATGCCTGCAATCCCAGCACTCGGGAGGCAGAGGCATGAGGGTTGCTGAGAATTTGAGGCCAGCCTGGGCTACATAGTGAGCTCAAGGCCAGCCTGGGCTAAATAGGGAGACCCTGTTTCAAAAAACAAACAAACAAACAAACAACAACAACAAAAAGGGGCCTAGAAATACAGAGCTCAGGAACTGCAGCCAGCGAGGCCTTGAACAAATTAGCTATTGTTTCATGGCTAGGATTTTCTCTTCTACTCTGAGAGTCAGAGTGGGCAAGTCACTTCTTGCAGGCCACACAGCCAGGAAACAGTGGGCAAGGACTTCAGCTGTAGGAAGTGGGTTTGATCTTCCGTTTGGGTGGCAGACTCCATCCTGCTCCCCACTCCACAGACAGGTCCCCGTGGCCCAGAAAAGTGACTTTGCCCCCGGTCACCCAACTCTTCTTCGTTGAGCGCCTGCTTTGTGGCAGGCACTGATCCTCATGGCTGGGAGAGAGCTGTGTACAAGCAGATAAAAATTCCTGTGCTCAGGAAGCTCACCTCCTAGTGGGGGAGACGATGCCACGCAAAGCAAATAAGCAAACAAATAGATTCACTGGATGGCAATAAGGGCTGTGGGGAGATATAAAGTTGGGAAAGGGGATGGAGAGTGTAGGGGAGTCACCAGGTTTGACAGGGTGGAAAGTGACACTGAGCAGAATGTTGAGCAGCTGAGGGAAGGAGCCGGGAGGACAGCAGGGAAGAGCATGCCAGGCGTGGGGCGAGGGTGTGCTTGGCTGTTCCAGGAGCTGCAAGGAGGCCAGCAGGAAGCAGGGGTTTGTGCACTGTGAGGCTGAGGGTCCATACTGATGTCTTTGTGGGGCTCCCTGGGCTGGCTGGCTGGCACTGTGGGAAACTGGACTCAGGAGACCTGACTTCTCACACCGATGTCAGGATGAGGGAACAGCTCCCACGCCAGCTCCTGCTGAATCTGCCCTCCGGATCCTGGAAAGGTACACCTGGGAGACATTAGGATACCTATTTTATTTTATGGGTGGAGAATAGATTCTGAGTAGAGAAAGCTTTAGGTTTTACCCCAAGTCACCCAATCAGCAAATGTTGATAGTAGCAATAAAACCTCATTTTAGTGCCCATTGAGAGCCCAGGCAGACCCAGCGCCCAGGGGTAGCATGGCACGAAGGCAAACCCCTGGCGGGAGAGGAGCTGTGCCTGGGAGAGACTGGGGGTTGTTTCCCGGTAAATGCTATCAAGGGGCGGAGAGCGCGTCTCAAGGGAAGAAAGGAGATCTGTTTGTTAAAGCTTCGGGAAAGTTGACTGGGTAAGTGGGCTTCTTGGACAGGATAAATACCCCTGTCCAAGAGTGGAGAAGGCCACCTCTGAAGTCACGAGCCTCCTATCACTTGGGGCGTGTAAGCAGATGTGGCATTTCCACTTGCCAGGGAGGCTGGTGAAGAAATAATCCAGCGAGTGAGCCTGACCTGGTTGATTTCTCTGCAAGCCTTCAGAAGGCCCAGGCAGTGGGGTGTGGGGGCGCACAGCCACAATGCCAGCACTTGGGAGGCTGTGGCAGGAGAATCCCTGCAAGTTTTTGTTTTTTTTTTAAAGAGTAGGAAATTTATGAGAGAGAGAGAAAGAGAGCTCCTGAGAGACAGAAGGGGACCCGAGTGGGTTGCCAACGAGCCCACTTTTCAGGGGAAGTTTTATAGCAAAAGGAAAAGCAAACTCTTACCTCCTCTAATTATCTCGCTGAGGCCTCCAAATGATATAGGGGAAAAAACATAACTCCCAACCTTCTAGATGTCAGTTATGCTGAGTTCTGAGTTTGTGTTCCCTGAAGTTGAAGAATGAATTCTAAGGAACAAAAGAGGTTAAGAGTAGGAAATTTATTGAGAGAAAGAGAGCTCCTGAGAGTCAGGAGGGGACCTGAGTGGGTTGCCTCCCTGCAAGTTTGATGCCAGCCTGGGCTACATAGTGAGTTCAGGATCGGCCCGAACTACATGGTGATACCCTGTCTCAAAAAACAAACAAACAAACAAACAAACAGAAAAACAACAGAACAAAAAACCTGGAGGGCCCAGGCAAGGACTTCTGCCTGAAAATATCTGCATCAGGTTTTCAATTTGAAGAACTCCAACTGATATGGGGGAAAAACATAACTCTCAACTTGTAGATGTCAGTTATGCTGAGTTCATGTTCCCCAAAATCAAAGAATGAATTTTAAGGAACAAAGGAGGTTAAGAGTAGGAGAATTCATTGAGAAAGAGAAAGAGAGCTCCTGAGAGACAGGAGGGGACCCAAGTGGATTGCCAAAGAACCCAATTTTCAGGGGAAATTTTATAGAGCAAAATCACGAGATGGGTACAATGTAGGTCAAAATTATGATCAACCAATAATATTACAAGTGTAGTCGCTTAGGTAATACTGATCCAATGGGGAAGTAGGTCGCATAGCAAATGAACACGGAAAAAGTAAAGACATTCCAAGATGGCGTGGATCTGGAGGTTTTGGTTGCCCACCTGGGTAACTGATATCTGTCTAGACTTCATCAGATCGGATGAGTGTAGTCTTCAGTTCATTGTTTATTCCTCAGGCAGGGGTGTAGCTCTGGTCATTCCATCCTTATTTTGAGGCCTGCACGCGCACAACCACATTTCAAGCTGCAAGTCTGGCTTCCAGGAGAGGTGTTTGTTTTTTACTGAGAGTGCTGGGGGTGGAGCAACATGGATTGCATCAGTCCTGAAGTGACCTCTAAATGGTTACATTCCTTTATTCCCAGATGGCAGACACACAGAAATTCTTTTTCTTGGCTTCAAACAAACAAAAATGTCCAGGTAGGTTAGGAGACTGGGGCTTCAGTGGACATGTAATAGGGGTAAGGGAGATGTTTGTCAGAAGCCCTCCTGCTGGAGGCTCCCCAGAAATGGCCTACACGCGAGGAGGTCCCTGCTTGAGACCCTGAGCAGGGCAAGGTTCCTGATCTTTGTAATTGTTCGTCAGAGAACCAGCCTTCCTGTGTACTCAGTACTGTTACTGGCCAGTGCTAATTAAACACTTGCCATGGGGCAGTTCTGTTACAGCTGACTGGGCCAAAAATAGTCCAGGTTCTTGTGTAGGACTAGAAAAGAATTGCCAAGCATATACTCCGTAGCAAGTAGTAAGTAGCTACAGTTATTGGAGATCACAGATCATTGGGAAGGTAGCAGCAGGGTCAAGGGAAAGGAAAAAGGGCAAAAAAAGGCCAAGGTACAAAAAGCTCAAGAGCAAAGAAGCGAAAGAGCTCAACAAGAGCTAAAAAAGAGGGCCTGTGCAAACTCAGGCTCTGAATTTAAAGGGCAGCCACCTCTGGCTTTTAGGTGCCTCCTACTGAGTTTCTCGCTGGCCCCAGAACCCTGCCCCTTAGGGCGGGGTGATCATTTAGGCTTTTTGTTATTATGTTTTGTACCTCCTTTAAGAAGATGTAAGTCTGGATAATACTTAAAATGATGTTTATGTCCTGTACCTCCTTTAAAGAGATGGAAGCCCAGCTGATGGCACACGCCTGTAATCCCAGCACTTGGGAGGCAGAGGCAGGAGGATTGCCACGAGTTTGGAGGCCAGCCTGGGCTACATTGTGAGCTCAAGGACAGCCTGCACTACATAGTGAGACCCTGTCTCAAAAACCCCCCAAAAAAAGAAAAAAAGAAAAAAAAAGAGATGGAAGCCTGGATAATCCTCAAGAAGATGTTTATATTTTGGCTTTTGGGGAAGGGAGTGGCTTACTCAGCTCCCTTATTTCTAACTGTACTAGTTCCAGTGTGATGAGTTTTACCAGTTTATTTCCCTTTTAGTTCTGAGGAAAGGGGAAGCTTTGTTGAATCAGAGCTATTGCATGCTCTAAAGTCATGGTCCTTCCTTGTCTCCTTGGTCTGCCTGCCCACCCAAGTGATGCTGGAAGGTTGTGACCATTTGTTTGTTTTGGTGCTGCAGATCGAACTCAGGACCTAGTTCTGTGACCATTTGTAAAGCAGTCAGTACAGAACTGAGTGCACAGTGGCTGCTCTGCAGATGGCCCGTGTAGGTAGGCCCCGTGGGCCAAGATGCTTGATCGTGGGCTGAGCGCAATCAGGAAGGAGGAGAGACTGTAGAAGTCCTGTCTGGCTCCCTGCTGGCTGGAGAACTGAGCAAATCTTGGAATCTCTGACTCTTACTTCCCTATGTATCTAACACCTGGCTACAAAAGGAGTTCTCTAAGACCTGAGATGCGTGGTTATGTAAAAGACAGTTTAGTAGTTAGTTTAGCAATATGCAGCTGGCTAGGGAAAGAGCCTGAGAGATAAGAGCTGACTGATCAGACACATTAATAATAATTTTGGTTTTTTGAGACAGGATCTCATTATGTAGTTTAGGCTAGCCTTGAACTCACTGTGTGGTCCAGACTGGTTTCCAATTTGCAGTAATCATCCTGCCTGTCTCTCAGGTGCTGAGATTACAGGTTTACACCACCATACCCGGCTCACATAAATAAGAACAGGCAGTGGACTAGGATTTTGGACCAAGAATTTCCTCCGGCAACACGGAATACAGCCCCTTCCTACCTAATTCCTGAGTTTCGAGGAATTTAAAATGTAAAATTACTTATCCACATTATGATCCTTTGTTTAGTCTTTTATCCACAGTGAGGACAGGGATCTTGCATTGCTCTCCACAATATTAGCACGCAGATAAGTTCAGATCTGGGAGTGAATGCGACAATAAATGAGGTAATGAAGGAATGTAATAGGGGGTCTCTGGCTGAGCAAAAAGATCCAAGGGGCTGTGGCGGAGGGGCCCCAGCGTCTGCAGGAGTAGCTACCGTGCCGGCCTGCACTGACTCTGGGCCAAAACCAATCTCACAGGGAGAAGGAGGGGGCACTGGCCCGCCACAGTCCCAGACAGGGGGGTAGGGGGATCGGGGCGGGGGCGGCGAAGCGCTGCGCGGGAAGTTACTTATAGCGACGGCGCACGGTAGCTGACTTCTACTCCCACCGCCGGCAGCCAAGGATAGGAGGGTCAGGTGCAAAGGCCGAGACCAGAGGGACATGGCAGGAGGTGAAATACGAGGGACGCTGCCGCCTGACTCTCAGAACCTGCAGGCTCTGCCGCGACCTGGGGCTTGTAGTTCTCGGCTCACCGAGAAGCCAGGCAGGACCGGCAAGACAAGCATCTGGAACTACCTTTCCCAGAAGGCCAAAGGGATTGGGGTCACTGGGAAAGCTCCCCGGCCCGCAGCGCTTCCCCAGCGCGATGGGGCCGACTCCGTCGGTGAGTGGCTGCGCAAGGTCCCCGCGCGGTCCCTCCTGTGGCGGCAGGCCGGGTGAAGGGGCCTGGGGGCCAGGGAGCTGAGCCTATGATCAGCATTGCGTCGGGGCCCGACTGCTGCGGAGGCCTGGGCAATATCAACTATAGAAAGGTACTGATTGCACTGGGCAGCTATGGACACCAGAGAGGGATAGGGAAGACTGCTGTGTGCTGGTAGGTGCCGCCTCCGACGGATGTGGGCGGGGCCAACCTGTTACTAGGCAACGGGGCGGGGCGACCCGTGTGAGGCGGTGGCTGGGCGTGCTAGTGTTCCAGTGTGCACAAACCCCAGACTAAGCATGGGGAGTTTTGGGGTCTGTGTATGCACGTTTGTCTCTGAAATTATGTGAGTTCGGAGAATTGGGCGTGTCTCTGGGGAGTCACATTGGAGTCACATTGACTCAGAGATTGTCTCTGAGATTGTGTGAATCTGGGATTTCTAGAATCTGGGATTTTGCATATGAGTCTCTGGAATTATGTATGTGTATCTGGCATTTTGCATGTGAGACTCTGGGATTGTTGAATCTCTAGGATTGTGTGGTCAGAGTTGCAGTGAGAGTGCGTGTCTGGGAGTGTGCGAGTGTGTGAGTGTGTGCAAGTGTGAAGGAGGAGCATGCTGTGTGGACGAAGGGTGAGAGCCCGTGGATGTGTGGGAACCGTCAGGTCCCATGCTCCCATCCCATCTCTGCAGGCAGGCAGAACTCTGGTTCTTCTACTCCTGGTTGCAGCAGGCTGCTGGCCAGCTCCTTCCTCTTGGGTCAGAGATATAAAAGCATCATTTGGGGATGGATGATCCTAGTGTCTGTGGACCTGGCTAACCCCTCAGCAGTCGTGAGCTGGAGAGTTTATCTTTCTCAGCATCTTCCTGGGCTCCCAATTCTTGCATTCTCCCTTTTATCAAGGCTACTTCCTAGATTCTTCATTCACCTTTTTACCAGCCACTGTTTTTCTGAGACAGGGTCTCACTATGTAGCCTGGATTGGCCTTGAATTTGCAGTGATCCTCCTGCCTCTCAGCTTCCCAAATGCTGGGATTACAGGCATGTGCCACCATGCCTGGCTTTCAGCCACTCTTTTTAGAGTCCATCAGCTATACAGTATCTTGCTTGAAGCAACCTCTAATCCACTTTATACATTTTCTTTATTCATTACTCATGGGTGTGTAGATTCATTTATTTCTGGATACAACCATTGTTTAACAAGGGTCTGGTGCTGGACAATTAAGTGCTGGGCTGTCATTCTTGTGAAGATGTCGGACTGGAAACAGGAAACTCTCTGGAGTCAGGCCTGTAATCCCAGCAGTTTGGGAGGCTGAGGGAGCAGGATGGCAAGTTGGAGCCCAGCCGGGGAATTTAGTGAGAGTCTGTTTCTAAATAAATAAATAAGGCTGGACATGTACCTCACTGTGAAACCCTGGGTTCAATCCCTAGTACCAAGGGGACGGGGAACTGGCCAGTGTGTTAAGAGTAGCTGGTGGGAGGGTTTGTGAGGGAAGTTCCTGAGATACACCAGTGGTGAAGGATTTCCTGGATGAAGGAAGCAGGTGCACAGGCCTTGAGGGCCCGAGGGAGGGGGGCAGGACAATTGGTGAGATTGGGTGGGCAGCAGAGGACAGAGCAGGCTAGTTTTCTCATTTTAGTAGACTTTTCAGTGAAGCATAGAATCCAGTCAGTTGGATGGCAGGTCTTATGTGTAGAGCTCCTATGTTTGCTGTGACCACCCAGAACAAGATAGGTTATGACCAGCCCCTGGAGCCACTCTGCAGACCCTCTCTTGGGAGGATGACCTATTCAATGGAATCCTTGGAATCTTCCACCACTGATGGTAATTAGAGAGTCTGTAGATTCACAAGGTCAAGGCAGTGATTCATGTCTTCTACTCCAGTACATCAAAGATGGAAAGGACCCTGGTTCAGGGGTGGGTGTTTTCTGGAGAGTTGTTCACCATGAACTTGTAAAGGGGAAGCTGTGGAACCTCAGGGTAGATTGTAAAGGTCAGTGTCCCATCACAGACCTCCAGCAACAATACAGAATCACTGGCCTGCCCAAAGATAGTGGGAGCCAGACCTGTGTTGTAGACCTGAACCAAGAGGTGAGAGGTGCAACCTGTGGATGGGAAGTTACCTGAGCATGTATGGGGAGGGTTTCTGCCGTTTCTCCTCTCCCTCCAGCACCTGACAGGGCTGGGGCATGCAGCTGGAGAAAATTTGAGCTTTTTTTTTTTTTTTTTTTTTTGGTGCTGGGAATCGAACTCAGGGCTTTGTGCTTGGTAGGCAAGCTCTCTAACCACTGAGCTAAATCCCCAGCCCCAAAATTTGAGCATTTTGAGGACACATCAGGATGACCCTTGTTAACTAACAGTGTAGTTTCTGTACTGCTGCTTCACTGGTACACTTGTTTCCTGTTTCCCAGGGATGTTTTCTTTAACAACGACATCAACATATAACATTATATATTTGTCTTATGTGATAGCTCTCCTTCTTGAGTCAAAATCTCTAGGTTTAAGATGTATCAGTCTCTAGCCTGAGAATGTTTTAAGGTTCTTCACCTTGTGGGTACCTGAGCTGCAGGTTCCCAGTGCTGTCCCAAGGAAACCTCGTATGTCCCATATATATGTAAAATTCTGGGCTGGGGGTGTAGCCAGTACTAGAGTACGTGCCCAACATGTGTGAGGTCCTGGGTTCCATCCTCAGCACTGTGGGGGGAAAGAAGGAAAAAGCAAAACCTGTTTGGTAGCCACAGTACATAACGAGAAATGGAAAAGAAATGTAAAAAAAGTAATTTTACCACCATTCAGTTGGCCCTTTGTATCTGCAGTTTCCGCATCTGCATATCCCACCAACACAGACTGAAAAAAATTGCAACTGTACTAAACATGTGCAGACCTTTTCTTGTCGTGATTCTCCAAACAATGTGGTGTAACTATCCACATAGCATTTACACTGTACTAGGTATTGTAAGTCATCTGGAGATGATTTTTTTTTAACCAAGAACATGTATTGGTACATTGTATACATAATGATCACATTCATCATGGTTATTTTGTACCTGTACATGTTGTTATTATTGTTTTTATTTTTTGAGTATCTGTTTTTAAAATCATCTGCCTTTTTTTTTTTATGCTGGGGATAGAACTCAGGGCCTTGTGCTTGCTAGGCAAGCACTCTGCCACTTGAGCTAAATCCCCAACTCCATCCTGCCTTTCTCTTTCTTCCTTTCTTTTTTTTAGTGGATTGATTGTTTTTTCTCTTTTATTTTGGTCCTTCTGCCTGCTTTGGGTTTAATTTACCCCTCTTTCTCTAATTTCTTAGGGACAAAGCTCACATTACTGATTTAAGAGTTTTTCTTTACTAATATAAGCTGTTTTCCTCTTAGCCCAGTGTTAACTGCAGCTTCTAGGTTTTTTTTTTTTTTTTTTTTTTTTTTTTTTTTTTTTTTTTTTTTTTTTTTTTTTTTTTTTTTTTTTTTTTTTTTTTTTTTTTTTTTTTTTTTTT
>PVJO010034614.1:0-10751 GCA_004026905.1 Hystrix cristata | reverse complement strand
GTAAGTGTTCAATATTCCTACTCTTCAGAGGATGCAGTCCTCACCATACATCTTGATTTTTAACTCCCCAAACACTCCAACTGAGACAAGAATTTCTATTCTTTATAAATTATCTAACCTGTAGTATTTTGTTATAGCAGCACAAAACAAACTAAGACAGAAATAGGTGTCAGACCTGCATTTTGGGCAGAAGGATTCTTTTGCCTCTTCCGCTTCCTCCCTTTTATTTTTGATAGGTATTCCTACAATAAATCTCTTCCATGTGAATTTCCATCATGACTTTTGGTTTGCATAGGGCAAACTGACACAGACATGAATGTAGAAGTATATAATCTAAATTGCCATTGGAAGCCTTCTGGTAGCCCAAAAGAACAACTTGGAGGATGAAGTTGACTTATAAGGGTGATCCAAAAGCACAGTGAATATTTAAAAAATTTAAATATATTACAGTGAGACATGTTTCCATTAATTCATCTCAAAATACATCCCTCAAAATTTAACACATTTACCACATCATTCTCGCCACTTTTTGAAGCAGTTCTGGAAGTCCTCTTTTGTCAGTAAATTCTGCTGCCACATGCCATCCAACAGAAAGCCCGGCTGGCCAAAAATATTAGGGAGTGTCCTCATCTATCTTATTCACTGGATCTGGCACTATGTGACTTTTGACTCTGCAAAGTCAAAACGATCATGTAAAGCAAACATTGTGAATTGATTCAGGGTATCAAGAAACTCATGAAAAAGGACTTCAGGAAACTGCTTTTGAAAGTGAGCAAGAATCAGGGGATTAGTGTATTCAAAGCAAGGGGGAGTATTTTAAAGGGCATAAATAGCAATGCAGCTTTTACTGCAACCATTTTAAAATATTTAAATACATGCTGATCATTGGGCAACAATAAAAATATGAAAGGATCTATTTTGATTATGTGAATGTTTTAAACAATTTGGGCTGCTATAATAAAATTCCATAAACCGGTAGTTTATAAAAAGCAGAAATTTGGAGCAGAAGCAGCAGGATAATGGACTCCCTTTGCCAGCGCCGGAGACTACCATGGATCCTGTTCAAATAAAGACTCACTCTGAGGTTCCTGGAAAGTCCTAGGTGCCAAATGACCAACAAAACTGATTGTGGATGAGGCAAACACAAGGACAGAAAATATAAGCTCAGAGATGTTCAGCAGCTCCAGGGATAGACAATAGACCAAGTCAGCAGTGCTAGACCAACAATAGCCTATGATTATTGTAAACTGCAAAAACAGTGTACATATTACTTCAAAATTGACTTCTTCCACACAGGAGGCTCGAGTGGGAGAAGAAATCCAGTGCAGCCCCAGCCATATTGTAGAGGGATTGATCAGGAGCCTTTTGAGGAAGGGGTTAATTGTTTAAGACTGACCAACTACAAAATAACTTCATTTCAGGATTTCCAGTGTTACCCTACCACAGTGAGTAAGAGACAGCCACTTTCTAAATGTGGGGATAAATTTAACATACAGATAAAGAAGGCATATAGAACACCAAATAGCCGTTGTCAGAAAAGAACCTCTCCACAACACATAATAGTCAAAAGCCCAGGAGTCCAATAAAAGGGTAGAATCTTCTTTTTTTTTTTTTTTTGATAAAATCTTAAAAGCTATTGCAGAAAAGCAACAAACCAATTATAAAGGTAAACATATTAGAATTACAGCAGACTTCTCAATACATACCTTAAAAACCAGGACAGCTTGGAGTGAAATGTATTCAGCCCTAAAAGAAAACAATTTCCCTCCCAGAATAATATACACTATAAAAACTATCTTTCAAAATTCACGGAGAAATAAGGTCTTTTCATGTCAAAGAAAACCTTAAGAAATTCATGACCTTCAAACCAGTACTCCAAAAAAATTCTCAAGAATATCCTAGAAAAAAACAATGAAGCCAAAATGCCAAAAACTCTAAAAGAATGACTATACCAGGCAGGGTGAGCAATTAAGCAGAAGGGAGAAAGCAGAGAATCAGCAACAGGAAAATAGTGAAATGACATAAATAAATCAATACTTTTCAAGAACAACTTTCATTGTAAACAATCTCAATGTCCCAGTGGAAAAACACAGATTGGCAGAATGAATCAAAACATAAAACCCAATTGCACACTGTTATTCAAGAAACACATTTAATAAAAAAATAAATTTATAGACTAAAAATCAAAGGATGGAAAACAAAATTCCATACAATGGGAACCTGAAATAACTATACCACTTTCAAAGTAGACTTCCAGCCAAAATTGAGCAGAAGAGGCAAAGACGGCAACTACATATTGGGTAAGGGAATAATTCAATGGGAAGAAATAACAATTATAAAAATATACACACCTAACATCAGTGTACCCAACTTCATAAAAGTAACACTACTGGACATAAAAGGTCAGATAAATATCAAAACAGTTGTAGTGAAGAACCTCAATACTTCACTGTTACAAATAGATCAACTAGACAAAAAAAAAATCAACAAAAACATCAGAGTTGAATCAAAATTTGAACAAGTGGACTTAATAAATATCTACCAAGTTTTCCACCCAAAGACAAGAGAATACACATTCTTTTTAGCAACAGATGGAACTTTCTCCAAAATGGGCAACATGCTAGCTAGCTCATAAACCTGGTTCTTCAAAAGAATAAACAAATAGACAAACATCCAATCTTACTGAAAAAGGAAAGAAAAGACCCAAATCAAAGCCATAACCAAAAAAGGTGAAATCACAATGGACACTGCCAAAATCCAGATAATTATTAGTAAGTACTTTTAAAACCTGTACTCTAATAAGTTAGACAATTCAAAAGAAATCAATATATTCCTAGATGAATATGAGTTCCAAAAACTGAACCAAGAAGATATTAAAAACCCTAAATAATCTAATAACGGGCAATAAACCTGAGACGGTAATAAAAAAAAATTTACCAACTAACAAAAGCCCTGGGCCTGATGGATTCACTACTGAATTCTATAAAAATGTCAAGGAAGATCTATTATCAGTACTCCTTATAAAGTCTTTAAATATATTGAAAGGGAAGGAATACTCCCAAAGTCCTTCATGGAAACAGCAATTATCCTGATTCCAAAACCGGACAAAGACCCCCCAGAAAAAGAGCTACAGGCCAGTCTCTTCAGTGAGATGTGCAAAAATATTCAACAAGATACTGGCAAACAAAATGCAACAAATACAAATCATCAAAATCATCATGATCAAGTAAATTTCAATCCAAGAATACCAGGATGTTTCAACACGCACAAATCAATAAATATACTATATCCTGTAAGCAGAGACAAGGACAAAAACCACATGATCATTTCAACAGATACAGAAAAAATCTTTGACAAAATCCAACACCCACTGATGATAAAAACTCTGAAGAAAATAAGCACAGAAGGACCTTATCTCAATCTGATAAAAGTCATTTATGACAAACCTTCAGGAAAAATCATGTTAAGTGGGGAGAAACTGAAAAATTTCCCTATTAAGTCAGAAATAAGACAAGGATGTCCACTATCACCACTCCCATCCAATATAGTATTCAAAACATTAACCAGAGCAATTGGGAAAGAGAAGGAAATAAAAAAGATATGCATATGAAAGGAAGAAGTAAAATTATCATTATTTGCAGATGACACTATCCTTTACATAGGAGACCTAAGAATTCCATCAAAAGACTACTAGAGTTAATAACCAAATTTATTTGTGTAACAGGATACAAAATCAACAAACAAAAATCAAGCTATAGGCTTCAAGTTATATTACAAAGCTACAGGGATTAAAAAAATAAAAGAAAGTACTGGAACCGAAGCAGACATGAGGACCAATGGAAGAGAATAGAGGATGCCAAAATGACCCCACACACGTCCAGGTATCTAATCTTTGATAAGGGCGCCAAATACTTCTGTTCGAAGAAAGACAACCTCTTTAATAAATGGTGCTTGGAAGCCTGGCTATCCACATAGAGAAGACCGAAATTAGACCTGTATCTCTTACCATGTACTCATCCAAAATCAAAAAAGATCACTGATCTAAATGTTAAAAGAGAAAGACTTAATCTGCTGGATGATAAAAAGTGTTCAACATCTCTGGCTATGAAAGAAATGCAAACTAAAACAACACTGAGATTCCATCTTACTCCAGGAAGAATAGCTATCAACAAGAAATCAAATAATAACAAATGCTGGGAAAACTGCAGGGGAAAAGGCACACTTCCACACTGTTGGTGTCAATGTAAACCAGTACAACTATTATGGAAAGTGGTATGAAGATTCTTCAAAAACTAAAAATAGAAATTCAATTTGACTCAGCTATTCCACTTCTAGGTATATTCTTGTAGGTGTTAAAAACACCACATTACATTGATACATGCATACCCAAATTTATATCTGCATAATTCATAGTAGCCGAATCTTGGAAGTGGACTATATGTCAATCAACAGATGAATGGATTAAAAAAGTGTGATATTTATATATGGTGGAGTACCACTCTGCCATAAAGATAGAGAATCTTGAGTCATTTATAGAATAATGGATGTCCTGTGTGACCATGTTAAGTGAAATAAATCAGACACAAAAGCTTAAATATTGCATGGTTTCTCCTATATGGGAAAGCCAAAATAAAAATGAAGGACAAAATATAGATAATGGGTAATAGGGAGTTAGAGCTTTTGCCACAGAGAAGGGGATCAAGAGAAGGATGGTGGAGGGAGAGACAGGACAGGAAGATGAAGATGGAATCATGACGTCTTGTATACATATATTAATTCCACACTAATAATGTAATCACTGTATACTGCAAACATGTACTACTAAAAAAACTAAAAACTAAAAAAACCCCACAAAACAAAAAAAAACAAAACCTCAAATTTATTTCTCATGATTTGGGAGGCTGGGAAGCCCAAGATCAAGGTGCCTGCTTTGGGCCTCATAGATGACATCTTGCTGTGTCCCGACAAGGTTGGTGAAACAGACCAGCTACTTCTCCGGAGTCTTTTTTATAAAGTCACTAATCTCATTCATGAGAACTTTACTCTCATGGCCTAACTGTCTCTTAAAGGTCCCATCTCAAAACATCACCTGAGGTTTAGGATGCTACCATATGGATTTGGGGGGGGGGGAACACTTAATCCATTGCAGTCAGTAAAAGGATGAATCAACTACCCATTGGTTAAGTTAAAATCTTTTTTTTTTTTATTATTTGCAGCCAAGTAATTCTAATCCATACGAGTAGTTGAATAGATAAATTTGTAGAGTGTTGTAATATGTATGGATATAGGAACTGATGAAGTTTAATGTATTGTTAAAAGAGTGGAATTAAAGCTAAACTCTTTGGATTCAAAGTCCAGATCTACCACTCACTAGGTCTCTTATTTTGGGCAAGTAATTTGAGTTGTGTTCTCATGTTAAAAATTGAGTCAATAATACCTTATTCTTCATAGGATCGTTAGGAGAATTAAATGAATTATATGTAAAATACTATGAACAGTGCTAAGCACGTAAGGATTATTATACAAATATTTTTGTAGTACTGAGTGCTCAGTTAATGTTAATAATAGTTGTTATATTTGTATTGTTATTACTATTATTCTGAATGTAGATGATTAAATTTCAGTGAAAAGTATATTTAAAGGAAAGAATAACTAGATTGTGATCTGGTTAGCAAAAGTAATTGTATAATGTTCATTGCATAATGAAATTCAATATTTGTGTATATATATTAATTGGTGTAACAGATATTTAAAATGAGCAAACGATAAGTTTCAGAAATAAAATAATAAAATCACTTCCATTTAAGTAGATCTTGCCTACCATGTCTAGCCAAGCATATACTTTTAGTCTCAAGACTTTTTGTTGATTTTTCATTCAGATTGGATGATTACTATCTAGTAACAACATATTTATATAAGCCACATTTAGTCTAGTCCAGTCTGCTTCATATTTTCCATCTGAATCATAACAAAGTTTGATTAATAGCACAGCCTTTCCTTCTCATTGAAGAAAAATGAACAAGAGAGATAGAGAACATTGTAGCTACTTCTTATTCTGCTTGAATAGGATTAGAAGTTTCTAGGACTACTGGTAGCTCAAAGTTTTCAGCAAAAATTCTGATAATTTATTTAACTCATGCCTTTGTTTTTGGTTAAATAATTTTGATTGTTATTCTTTCTTATGTTATTGAATTCTCTACTCTTACTATCACTAGACGATGCAAGGGTTACAGCCACATACATAGAAAATTGTCAACTCTCTGTGACTGAAACTTGTAATTTAGTACAAGTAGATGAAATCATATATATGAAACCCCAGGCTGTCAGTGTACAACAGTAAATAAATTTTACATTATTAGCATTTAATTTTGCTATATGGGTCTTAATCAACAAAATAGTAATTGGCCAAGAAAGTACTTGAAAAGCCAAAGTATATATCGGTAAATCCCGTATACTTTGCTTAGATGAAAATAAAAGTGGGGATTCTTTTTTTTTTTAATGGTACATTTTAGATGTACATAGTGATAACATTCATCATAGGGAATTTGTACCTGTATATGATATATCTTGTTGCTTCTTTTTTTTCCCATTCCCCTAAAAGTGGGAATTCTATCATCAACTGTTTTTCTTATTTCAATTTCAAACAATTTCAAATTTAGGAAAACAGTTTAATAGTGCAAAGAACTCTCATTGTCCCTCACACATATTTATGAATTGTTAACATTTTGCCACATTATTTATCATCATTTCTCTTAGAAAATAGGCACAATGCTATTACCTAGCATATGATTTATACTTGTATTTTTTCGGTTGTCCCAGTAATGTCCCCCTAATATCTTTCCTAGTAATTCAGGATCACACATTACATTCAGCTATCATTGACTTCGGTCTCCTTTAATTAGAACGTTATCTCAGCCAATCTTTGATGGCAATAGTTTTAAAGATTGTATCCCTGCATTTTATAGAAAATCTTTCAATTTTTATTCATCTGTTTCTTCATTATTATATCCAGTTCATGAATTTTTGGAAGTCTACCACTGGAGAGATATGTTCTATCAGCACTTATGTTAACTTTGATTGCTTGGTTAAAATGGTGTCTGCCAGTTTTCTCCACTTAAAAGTTATTATGTTCCCTCTTTAATTAATACGTAGTTTGTAGAGAAATGCTTTGACTGTGCCATTATGGTATATCGTTCCTCCTATATCATCCAATAATTTTAGTGACTGTTGAAAACAATTCTTAGCATAAACTACTTACTGTTTTCTTTGCAAAAAGTACTTGACTATATGATAGTCTGGTTCATAAAAGGTGATAAATGACAAATTAGAAAGAAAGGTGTCCAGAAAAAAGGAAGACACTGACAGAAGATAGATAGTTTATAGTTGAAGAGAAGAGAGGCAAAATAAAATGATAACAGCTAAGAATTTAAAAAGTAGAGCAGTATTTGTGTGCCTCCGAGAACCATAAAAAGCCCCACTGCAGCTGCAAATGGTTGGCTGAGTAAATCATGGTTGCTTCAGTTTTCAATCCTTTACTAAATGTTTACCCCACAGTTTTCATAGTTTTGATTTTATGCCCAGAATTATTCTCTCTGTTTGGATTTGGAGGGTTTGCATGACATATCGATTTAGGTTGTTATGAAGAAGATATTTTTTGAAGTTCATCATTAGCTTTATGCACTGTATCTCTTGGGTAAATGCACATGTTTCCTAACTTACGATTGAATTACATTCCTGATGAACTCATTGTAATTTAAAAATAACATAATTTGAAATGTATTTAATAAACATAACCCGCTGCAACTCTTGGCTTAACAGTGTAGTACACTATAGAGTATTGGTTGCTTCCTCTTGTGATCCTGTGGCTAGCTGGGAATTGTGGCTCTCTGCTACTGCTCAGCATTGTGACAGAATTGTGCTGCATATAGGCAGACCAGGAAAAGATCAACATTCAAAATTCAAAGTATAGTTACTGCTGGGTATGCGTTGCTTTCACACCACTGTAAAATCATAAAGTGAAGCCATAGTAACTGGGAATCATCTGTAGTGCTTACCTCTGGACTTGGGATACTCGCCTTCAGACTAAGCCTTTGTTATCCTCCTTTCTGCTTTTCTAGCAGTTGGACTAAAACACTCTGATACCACTCAGTGAGAGGTCATATAGACTTTCACATTTTGTTTTGTTTTGTTTTGTTTTTGAGACAGTGTCACTCTATGCAGTGTGGAACTCACTATTTAGCCCAGGCCTGCCTCAAATTTGGGATGATCCTCCTACCTCAGCTTTCTGACTGCTGGGATTACAGGTGTGTGCCAACACACCTGGCTTTAGCCTTACACACTTAATAACCCCTAAGGTCGCCAAGACATTTATTATATTCCATCATGATAATTAATAAATTATGAATTGTTAATGATGCACAAATTAATAGATGATCACTTATAATTAATGATTAGTGTTGATAATATAAAATGATTCTGAGGCACTGAGAAGATGTAGATGTAGGTGCAGTATCATTTACTTAATAAAGAAAAGGGTCACTGCACACATTAACAAAGATAGAATTATTTTCTATACTTATATGCTTAAATATAGTGAGCACTATCATTTTAAATGTTTGCATTATACTCATCAAACAAATCAATGATCATGATTTGTGTGTTTTAGCCACTTTCCTGTCTCTGAGACACAATACCTGTTGTGGCTTATGTCTAGATGTCCCCCCAAAGCCTCATGCAGCCATAGGTGGGGATTTTCAGAGCTGGCTGGATCTAGAGTATGTGATGCTATGATTAAGGGTGTGTGAATACTAAATTAACCCACTGACTGGTTTGGCATAGTTCTGGGTAGGATTAGGGTCTGCCACCCTGGGTGTGAGTGCTACTTGTCCTAAGGGCATGTAGCCTGGATAGAATATAAGGGACAGAAAGAGGACTGCTATCGTCACTTGCTGCTTCCTCACTTCTTGGGTGCTTTACTTCTTTCTGCCCACCATGAACTGCTTGTCTTCTGCCATGCCTCTCTGCCATGCCACCCGGCCATGCCACCTTGCCTTGGAGCCAGCCAATTATGAATTTAAGCCTCTACAAACTGTGATCTAAAATAAACTTTTCCTCTTTTAATTTTGAGTGTTGGGTATTTTGTCTCAGCGATGAGAAAGGTAACTAAGGCAATACCCAACATCCACAATTTAAAGAGGGGAGGTTAATTTTGGCTCACAGTTTTAGTCGACTTACTCCAAAGTAGAAACAGCATGGCAAAGTGGCATGGTGGATGAAAAGCTATTCATATCATGTCGGCCAGGAAGCAGAAAGCTAGGGCCTTGTTCAGGAAATCTACTCATTCCATGGCAGTGAAGAAGCAGAGAGTAGAGGGAGGAGCCAAGGAGATATACATTTCCAGGTCATGCCCCTAGTGACCCCCTTCTAACCAGACCTCACCTTCTAACAGCACACTCAGCTGCTAGACTCATTTGTAGATGAAATCACTGATGAACATAGTGCCCCCATGATTCAATCAACTTCCAAAAGCTTATCTATGAATATACGAAAGTTTTGAGGGACATTCTAGACTTAAACCATAACATTCTGCGCTTGGCCCCTGAAAGACTAATGGACTTCTCTTTAAGTGACATGCATTTAGTCCATCTTTGACATCAAAGTTTTAATAGTTCTATTTTTGGTGAAAAGTCCAAGTCCAGTGTCTCCTCTGATACTCAAAGCAAACTCTTATCTGTGAGAGCCTATAAAATACAAAAGGAAATTAAACACTTCCAACATACAATGACACAAGGTAAATGTTCCTATTTCAAAAGAGAGGGATAGGGGAATAGAAAGGAATGAGACAAAAGCAACACTGAAATCAAGCAGGGAAAACATTAAATAATGCAGTACAGCACCCAAGGCAAGTTTTGGCAAGATGTCATCTCTGAAAGACTTGGGTAGCCCTGCCTCTAAAGTAATGCCAGCCGTAACACACATGGCCTCACTTTTGAGCAAGTTCTTCTCATTGCCTATGGCTTTCTTCAGGAGATGATCTACACTCCAGGCATCTCCTAATTCCTGGGGTCTCTACTCACTTTCAGCCTCATTCTCACAACTTCGCACGTTGCCCTCACAGGAGTACACTGCCTGTCTTCTTAGGTCTTCTTCTGAAATCTGGATGAAAGGAAGCCTCTTGAATTCCACAACTCTTGTACTCTGTATGCCTACAAAATTAGCACTACAGGGATCATGCCAAATTCTACCATTAGCTTTAGAAGTAGCTTGGCACCCTTGCACCATGGCTGCAAAAACTTCTGAGTGCCTGGATTATTTTACTCCAGAAAACTCTTCCCAATTTGGCCCTACAGCTCTCTTCTCAAAGTGAAGATGTTTATCTTTGGGCTTTTGAGCCTGTGATGGCAGAATCTTGCTGATTCCTGTAATGCCCTCAAGGCACCTTTCCTATTTCCATGTGGCAAAGTATTTGGCTTCTTTTTAGTGCTAACCTTTTCAGCAAGCATGCTCTTCTTCTACGCCAACTCTGTAGGCACTTCTTTCTAGCAAAATGAAAACCTTTCAAATGGGCTTTTTGCTCCAGTTTCTCACTATGGATTGGTGTAAAAGATGCCAACAGTATTCACCCCAGAGCCTGAATGTTAAGCTGCTGTGAAATTTCCTCCACCAGATTAGTCTGCCACTATTGGTCTTAGTCTCCTGCAAAGTTTCAGGACAGAGGCAAAATATAGACACATTTTCCGCCAGAGCATAAT
>PVJO010034613.1:0-10743 GCA_004026905.1 Hystrix cristata | reverse complement strand
GTCCTGAGCACCCTGCTGTCCCCTGACCCCCATCACAGCAGAGACTGAGTGCAGACGTGTGCCACCCCACTCCCTGTCCCCTGTGCGTGTCCCCTGTCCCTGTCCCCTGTGCGTGTCCTCCGGGAACCCTCGTCCCCTCGGCTTCCCACACCACTGCTGCCTGCCCGCTCACCGGCTCTCCGGAGCTTGGTGTCTTCTCACTCTGGACGCGCACACCCGGCCGGGGAGATTTGAAGCCCCGGGCCGAGGGCCGAGCACGCGGTTGGCTGGCGTCAGCTCTGCCCTGCCGTGCGGAGGCGTGTGGCCCGCGTGACTGGGAGGCGCGAGACTCAGCGCTGAGTTTCCAGGCGCAGAGGGCGACGCGTGCCGGCGTGGGCCACGATCCAGGCATACTTGTCCTTTCCCGGCATCCACAGTCACTGCACACTCTTCCTGGGTTAGTGTCCACGTACCCTCCTCCGGCCTGGACGTCCCCATACCTGTCCGCTGAGTCCACGGGTGGGCGGGCGAGCCCGGCTGACCTCAGGGCCGTGACACGCAGCGCCTCGCCCGGCCTGCACCCTCACCCTCCCTCGCCTCTCTGTCACCTGCCCGCCCTCCTGCACGCGCAGGACGGTGCTGCTCCGACCGGGGGCCTCTCGTCTGGGCCAGTGACGTCCTCTAGCGGGGACGGGGCCGGTGACGGCCGCCAGGAGCCAGCCAGGTGGCCGTTCTGGCTCCCTGTGCAGGAAGCCCGTCCTAAGGGACCTCGCCCGGGAGACTCGGGTCCCCGCAGCGAAGAGTGCGGAGCAGCGAGAGGACAGCAGAGGTCCCCGGGACCCCGGCGCCACCGGGCTGGATGGGCACTCACCTCCCGTGTCCCGCGGCCCGATCTCAGCTCAGGGCGCTTCCGGCCTCCCCGGCCCCAGGCACCCGCGGCGGGAGGAGGGGCAGCCGCCCTCCCCTGCCCAGGACGGGCCCAGACCGCCGGCTCGGTAGGAAGCGGGCCGGCTGGCAGGGCTGGTCCCGGGACGCGGGCTGCAGGTCCCGAGAGCCCCACGCTCGGCGCAGAGCGTCCACTTGTCTCCGGGCCGGCAGGAAGTTGGTTCTCAGCAGGCTGCCGCGGCACTCCGGAAGGACGCGGCCTTCTTGCTCTCCTTCCTTTTTTCTTTTCTTGGTCTTTTGAGACAGGGTGTCGCCGTGTAGCCTGGACCGGCCTCCAACTGGAGACAACCCGCTGCCTCGGCCTCCCGAGAGAGAGCGGGGACGGCAGGCGTGTGCCCCACGAGCTCCTGAGTTCACAGCAAGACCCGCTAGAGCCCAAGAGAACGAACACGGCCGGGTGTGCTGGCTCAGAGCCCCCGGCGTGGGGCAGGCGGTGGGACAGCGTGCGGCCCGCAACATCCTGGTGCCGGTTCGTCAAGGGGAGACGGCGGGTGCGGCGGTGCACCCCCGTCGGCCCGCACCCTCAGCCACCCCACCGGGCTCCTTTCCGTCTTCCTCAAACTTCCCAGCTAAAGCTTTCCCTCCCCATAGATCGCTGCTTTTCTTTTAATCCACGTTATTACTAAAAGCGAGGACCCACCAGGCATGGGGGCGCGGGCCTGTCACCCCACTCAGGAGGCTGAGGCAGGGAGCTGCCTTGAGCCCCAGACACCCTGTCAGAAAACCCACGTGAATGAATGAATGACGAACGAATGAATGCAGGGACCTGTGCCAGCTGGCACCAGTTCCCGCAGTGTGGAAGGGACCCGCAGAGAAGGTGCTGCCGGGGTCCCTGGCCTCCGCCCGTGGCTGGGGTCACACCGGATCGCGCTGGCCCCACACACAGCAAACAACTCTCTGCTCTCACCCGGGTGCCACACCAGGCTTTGATCCCGCCCTGGCCAGGTCCTTCCTCAAGTGGCCCTTCTTCTTGTTTGCGTCCGTCCTCCATCACGTAACCTGGAGTCCAGGTAGGGGAGGGACCACGTCCTCCCGCCTGTTTGCAGCCACTGGCTGCGGCACCCTGTTGTCCCCAGCGTCCCCTGTGGCCCCCGCGCCCTGGTGTCCCCGCACTCTGGTGCCCGCGTCCTCCACGCTGCCCGAGCACTCTGTGTGCCCTCGCTGCGCCGTGCCCAGGACAGAGCTGGCACAGGCTTCCGAGAGGGATGGAGCGCCGGGCCAGCGGGCATCGGAGCTCCGGCCCAGATCCCTGGTCCCCGACCCCCGGCACCTCCCCTTGTCCCCCAGGGCCCAGCGAGGGCTCCGGGTCTCCCGTGGTCCCCTGAAGGCACCACGTTCCTTCTGACCCGTCCCTATCTTCGGCGTGATGGCACCTGGTCACCGCCCTGCGCCTTATGCCCCCAAAGGCGTCTGCAGCCTGCAGGCTCTTTCGAATGTTTCTGATGCACTTTCAATCAACAATAAAACCGCGCGCTTTGGCCGGACTCAGCTGAGGACGCGCAGCTCCGCTGCCCGGTCCCGTCGGCCGCACTGGGCCGGGGCCGTAGGGAGGGGACCGGGCGCCGGGCTGGCGCAGCGTACTGGGTCCGGGCGGGGGTGAGGGACGCCTGCTGCCAGCGAGGATGCCATCCTTGCCCCCCGGGACAGGGTGTCTGTCCTGCCCCCCGGGGACACGGCGTCTGTCCTGCCCCCCGGGGACACTGGTGACCCGGCGTGGTCGCCACGGGCTGGCTCATGCCCCGCACTTGCTCTGGGTGTCACACGGGCACGGTCACCATCCGTCCCCATCTGTGCCCGTGCGATGTCACCACCCCCGGCTCCTGCCACCATCATCCGTCCTCGGGTGTGACGTGGGCTGTGGTCACCTGGCCTGTCCTGGCCCTTCTTGAGCCCGTTCTGTGGGCCAAAGGCCACTCGGCCGTGTCATCCTGGGCTGGCGCTCGGGAGTTAGGAACAGCGCCTCAGGTAACAGCTCCCACGAGCCCGTGACCGTCCTGCCTCAGCCTCACCCAGCGGCACTGGCAGGGCCACCCAGAGGCCGCGGGTGGTGTGCACAGAAGAGGCCCATGAGGTCCCCAGGAAGTGCAGGACAGCTGGGCCACGGGAGCCGTCCCGGTAGCTCCCCTCCTATGATGGTTTCTCAGACCCTTTCTTATTCTGTTTTCTGGGACAAGGTCTCACTATGCAGCCCGCGCTGGCCTACAACTCGTGGGAATCCTCCTGCCTCAGCCTCCTGAGGGCTGGGAGACAGGCATCCTCCCACCCTGGCCGGGTTTGTGAGATTTCTGGCCCTGATTTTGGAAAAGCTCAGGGACTTGTGTCCCCAGGGAATGAGGGGACAGAGGGCGGTCAGCCCCCCACGGGCTCCCGGAGGGTGAGGGACCCCCAGAGATCGGCAGCAGCGCAACCACATCGGCCGGGACAGAGAGGCCGCAGGGCCCAGGTGGGTCCCGGCCAGAGCCAGCCCCTCTCTCCTCCCGGTGGACGGACAGGCTAGAGAATGCAGTGGGGATTTGCACTGAGCTCCACTGGGGAAAAAAGAAAAGAAAGAAAGACGCGATAAAAGAGAGACGCGGCTAAGACTGGAGATTCGCGTCCCCTTGGAGAGTTGAACCCCGCCGTGGCAGTGTAGCCCAACGGTGCCGCAGCGGTTCCCACGGACACGGGAATGCTCCTCAACACCGTTTCCTTCCGTTTTGCTTTGTGCTGCCGGGCGGGGCGCACTCCAGGCACACAGCACCGTGAGCCCCAAGCCCTTGACTTGGGATCGGTAAATACACAGGTGCTACAGACGAAGGAAATAAACGCGCGCACAAGTGCTCTTCTCAAAAGTGGCCACTCCACGAAACTATTACCGGTGGGTGGGATCGCTGCCAGCTCTGAGTCCACAGGACGCCTGCGGTCTGGCCAAGGAGGAGGGACTCGGCCCTCGACCCTCACCCCGGGGCTGCGGCCCAGAGTGAGTCAGACCTGAGGGCCTCAGTGCTGTGGGGAGGAGCCAGAGGCTTCTGGGAAATGGAGCAGGGAGGCTGAGGCAGGAGGATGGCCGAGGCCTGTGGGGCTACACGGCGAGTTCAAGGCCAGCCTGAACTACATAGTGAGACCCTGTTTCAAAAAACCAAACAAGTACACTGGGGGCCTCTGCAAGGGCACAAGCAAGATCCAAAGAAAAGATCGAAGCAGGACGCGTCTATATTTTTCAGGCAAAGCACGATGAACCGTGAGGGACGGACAGGAGGAGGGTAAACTGAAGGACGTTGCAAAAGACACACAGGCCGGGGAAGACACCGGGACAGAGGGGTCCCTGAGGACTCGGGGGCAGGCGGGAGCTGGGGGCGTGGCGGTGGGTCGTCTTGAGACATTGATCCGGTCCGGGCTGCGGGTCGGACCAGGGCGTCCCTGAGGGAGGGCCCCTCCAGGACACATAGGGAAACTGAGGTGGTGGCCTCTGCTCTCTGACTGCTCCTCTGGGGACCTCAGAGATCGACACACTGTGCTGGATACTCCTGGCACTGAAATAGTCAAGGCCCATTTCCTGTGTTTAGTGACACAGAACACAACCCGGGGGGCTTAAAACACAGGAACCCGGGAGGCTGAGACCAAAGTGTGCAGGGTTACGCTCCCTCCTCGGGCTCCAGGGGAGACCCTCCTGCCTCTGCCTCCTCTCGGGGCTCCAGGCGGCCCTGGACTGTGGCCCCCTCACTCGAGTCTCTGCCTCTGTCTTCACGCGGCTTCTCCTCTGTGTCTGTGTTCCCTCTTCTGTCTCTCATCAGTACACTGCCCTGGATTCAGGAGGCTGAGGCAAGATGGTCTCATCTCCAGACCCTCCACTCATTCCCTCCGCAGAGACCCTGGTTCCAAACAAGGCCCCCATGTGACATTCTGGGTGACACGAATCTTGGGGACTCACCATGTAACTCACTGTAGACCCCAAAACAGTGTGTCCACATGCTAACCCTGAGAGTGTGTGAATGGGGCCTCGTGTGGCAAAAAATGTCTTTGCAGATGAAATTAAAGGGTCTTGAGGTGATTCCACCCTCGTGTGGGTGGCCCTAAATCCAACGAAATGTCCTTACAAGAGACAGAAGAGGCAGGAGTTGTGCTGTACACCTGCATTCCCAGCACTGTGGGAGGCTGAGGCAGGAGGGTCGCAAGTTTGAGCCTGGCCCGGGGAACTTCGCAAGATCTTGTCTCAAGATAAAAAAATGAAAATTAAAAAAGAGAACTGGGGATGTATAGCTCAGCACACAGGCCCTGGGTTCAATGCCCAGCACCACACACACAGTAAGAGGACCATTGTCCACAGATAGTTACATATTTCAAAATAGCTAGAAGAAGTCAAATGTTTCCAGCATGTGACAACATGAGAGAGATCGAGGCGTGGTGGCACAGCACTTGGGAAGCTGAGACAGGAGGATCACCGTGAGTTCAAGTCCAGCCTGGACTCTGTCCCAAAAAAAGCAAAAATTTTTTTTTTTTATCTGATTAGCAGGAAAATTTTGAAAATACTGCCAGCAAGTAAAGCATCTAGGTTTGCTGGTCTGAGGCTCACCTACATGACGCCGCCTGATCCCACCTCTGTAGAAACACACCGAGAGGCCACAGTAAGACAAGTCGTGGACTGCGCTGGCATGATTAGTCCAAGCTATGGAATATGAGAATATTTACGTTGGCAGCAAGAGAATCTAAAACAGGATTAATATGTGCAACTAAGCGCTAGCACGTCATCTCTTCAGAACAGGCAGCGCAGAGAAAGAAAAGTTTTCCTTTTTGACTTTATAACATTTTCTGCTGTTTAAATTTTATTTCCTTATTTACTTACTTATTTTTAAGACGGAGCTCGCTCTGTAGTCTAAGCTGACCTTGAACTCACCGTGTAGCCCTCGGACTCCCTGGCCCCAACCATCCTGCCTCAGCCTCCCAAGTACTGTGATGATGTCACGTGCCACCACGCCTGGCTTGCTGTTTCGATTTTAAACAGGCGCGAATCCCCTTTCGGAGAAAATCGAGGCACACGACCCCCGATGGCGGCACTGGGCACCCCCCTGGCGCCCTCAGAACCGGGGACGTTCCAGGCGGCTCCGCCCAGCAGCGGGGTCCGGAGAAAGGCGGCTCCGGGCTGCGGGCGGCGGCCGCTGCGCCGCCCGGAAGGAGCCTGACGCCCGCGGGTGCCGCCAGGTCCCACCTTGTCCAGCAGGTGGCGACAGAGGACAGAGACGCCCGGTCCCCCGAGTCTGGGATGCCGGTCGGGGCGGTGCTGTGTGCAAGGCTGGGTGACGCGAAGGCGCTTCTGGGGACCGGCAGTGTGGCCCCCCGGCCCCGGGCGCCCTAACCCGCTTCCCGGCTCTGGATGTGGTCGTGCGGCACGTTCCCCAGCAGCTGGGTCTCACGCTCTGCGTCCCGCTGTGTCTGGCGCCTCCCACCGAGCGCCTCATCCCCACGGTGCCCCGGGCGCCAGCAAGTGTCAGAGCCCTGTTCCTTTTCACGGCTGCATAATATTCTATTTACTCTTTCATCCATCAACAGGAGTGGAGCCTCCAAGAAGAGGAAAGGAAGACACAGACGCACAGAGAGGGACGCTGCCTGTTGCCGCAACCCCACGGAGACACGGACGCAGGGTCCCTTTCTGGGTGCTGCACTGTGAGAGGTCCTGGGCCCCCAGAGAGACTTCTGGGCTGCACGCCTGCAAACGGTCTTTGTGCCTCCCGAAGGAGCGGGGTGCACTTGCGCTCTGGTTTCTCTACAGGAAATGTCAAAGTGAGAGACGTCTGCTTCCTGTTTGGAACCGGGGAAAATCGCACAGTAAAACCGTAATTCATGCTGTTTCTGGTTTTCTTGAGACAGAGTCTCCCTATATAGCCCAGGCCGGCCTCGAAGATTTCTGACAGTCTTCCCGCCTCAGCCTCCCAGGTGTTGGATGACAGACATGCACCATAATACTGGCTTAAAACAGGGTTTTAGATTTGTGTTTATCTTTACTGTTCACCAGATCCACACCTAGAACCCCGAGGGAAGAGCCTGCTGGCCTGGCGGCCACGGTCTCCCCAGGATGCACTCGGGGCCCAGACCTCACCCTCGCCGGGTCCTGGTGGTGGTGGACCAGCCAGGCCTCCAGGCCCTGAGCTTGTACGGTGGGCAAGAATGCCCCATGGTGCCCTCACGGACTCTCCGTCGTGACCATCGCCAACACACCTGGGCCTGAAGCATAACCCACTAATCCACTTTGCATCTGGATTGTGCCTCTGTGGCTCTGAAAGATCCACGGCTCCAGAGCTCACACGGCACAGACCCCAGCAGGGGCCGCCATCTTGTCATGTTCTGGAACTTTCCATGGGAAAAGGGTGTGGACATTATGGACTGAGAACCACGTGTGAGGGATGAGAGGAATGAAGGGTTGAACAGGGCCAGCGGCAAGAGACTCACTAGTGAGGGAAGATATCCCACCTCTGAGTACCATAAGTACAGCAGCCATCTTGTGTTCCAGAAGCTTCCATGGGAAAGGGATTGGACATCATGAGCTGAAGACCATGTGCGAAGGATGAGCGAGGCAAAGGATCAGCCAAGGCCAGCAGCAGGAGACTCATTGGCGAGGGAAGACATCCCACCTCCCAGTGTCCATAAGTGCAGCCATCTTGTGTTCCAGAATGTTCCATCCTGCCTCCCGGTGTCCGTAAGTGTAGCCATCTTGTGTTCCAGAATGTTCCACCCCACCTCCCAGTGTCCATAAGTGCAGCCATCTTGTGTTCCAGAATGTTCCATCCCACCTCCCAGTGTCCATAAGTGCAGCCATCTTGTGTTCCAGAATGTTCCATCCTGCCTCCCGGTGTCCGTAAGTGCAGCCATCTTGTCACATTCCCGAATGGTCGGTGGGAGGCCCACTAACCAGGAGTATCTGAGGCCTTGGGACGGCCGACTGGGGCTCTTGGGTGGGTGATTCCAGAGGATACCAGCCAGGGGCAGACCCCAGAGCCACATGCTGGGCCTCAGGGATGAAGGCTGGAGGAAGAGTGAGGTCCTCGGCACCCCCCAGACGTCCACATCCAGCTCTGTTGTTGGGCGACTGTGACCCCGAATGGCCGTGACCTCTGTGGGCCCGACCTGCTCTGCAGGGCAGAAGGCGGACGCTCCTCCCGACCTGGGTGTGGGCCACCCGGGCTCGCAGCTGGCACTAGGCCCCGGCCGCCTCGGGGACAGGATGTGGCCCTCAGGGCGCTGTCACGGGGACCCCGTTTGCGTCTGTTCTCTGGCTCCCAGAGCTGGACGGCGCCGGCTCGGGGTTCGCGGCTGGCCCAGGACTTCGGGGAGCTGGTGCCGGTGGACGCCCATTTCTCAGGGCTCTGTGCCCGCCGTGTGCCCCGGGTCCTGCGTTTGGAGAGCCCCGCTGCTCTGGTCGGCACCCCCCAGCCCGGGGCCACCCGATCGGCCCTCCGGGATCCAGACGCTTGGCGGCCAGCAGCGCCCACCTGTCCTGCCGTGGGCCCGGCTCCCACACGCTCCTCGCTCGCCTTTCCTCACGGAAAATTTCTGAGCAGATAGAAGCCGAGATCGAGGTCACGAACCAGGCGTTGGCCCGCTGGGTGACAGCTCTGCTGCTCCGTCACCAGTCATCACCCGTCACCCGCTGTGCGTGCCCCACCCAGCGCCGTGTCGACGCCCGTCCGGGGTGCGCTTTGTGCAGGGTCACGGGAGGGGCTCGAGGGCGGGCCCGGGAGCGGGCTCACAGCCGCAGTCCACGGCCGGCCTGCCGCCTCGGGCCTCACGGGCGCCCCGTCTGTCCACAGGACACACGCAGGCCTAGCCGCATGTGCACATAGTTAAGCAGGCACAACCTGCTTACCTGTAGCGAATTCGTAAATCTACGTATTATTATGCCATCGTATCTAACATCTCTAAATTTCATTCATGTAACAGCGACTTGCCCGCCACGATCAAATGAAGCTCGCCTAAAATTCACCATTAGTGGCTTCCGGCCCCTTTGCTCGCCGCGCGGCCACGTACACACGTGCGAAGGTGACGCTCCTTCGCGGGAAGCAGAGCCCGTCCCTGCAGCGGGCGCCGCCCTCCCCGGCCGCGAGCGCCATCTGTCCCTTGCTGGCCGGCCCTCCGTACTGAGACGCCAGCTTGTCAGGGTTTGGCCAGACAGAAGCCAGAACCTGCCAGTTAGATCGTAGCGCATCCAGGTTGGGCGCAAGCAGACACGTGGACCGAGACTGGGGAGGGAGATAGAGTCCTGTGAATTCTGGTGATTCACCACAAAGTATCTTTTCCCCACTTTCTGATGTAACTGGAGGGTCCCGTGGTCTCAGGCTGTGTGTCAGGATCCCCACGATCTACCCTCCGGGGGTCCCCGTGGTCTTGAGGTAGGACTAGGGTGTGGCTTGACCTGGCTGGGAAGGTGGACATGACTTTGGGGAGCAGCCTCGACCCAGCGTCAGTCTGGGGCTTGAGAGTCCAATCGGCCCCCTTCTCACAGGATCAGGAAACTCTCAGGGGAACAGAATCCAGGTGAATGTGAACGGCACCCCAGCTCGCTCTTTTGCCCTCTTGCTCTCCCAACCCCTTGTCCCCTGACCATGCTCCGTGCTCCACCTTTAGCTCCCTGGCCTCCCACTCCTTTTTAGAGTCTCTAGTCCTGGCAGCGGCTGGGTATTCTATTCACCCGGCAAAACCAGTCTCCCTTTTGTTATTTAAATAAACCTCCTTAATGCCCTAAAATGCGCTCCTGCAATTCTTGCCTGCGCGAATAAAGAACCTGGAAATAGCTTCTCTGAACCCTGAACCCTCCTGCATCAGTCTGGGGTCTCCTGTCTGTGTCCAGAGTGAGGAGAATCTCCATTTTCCTGTGACTACCTTGGCGTGTGGCCTGAGTTTGAGCAGAGGCTGGCCCCAGTCTGCGCCTCCCGAGGGCTGTGTGGACGCTGCCTCCCGGAGCCGTGACACGGTGGGGACCTGAGCTGTCCGTCCCCGGGCCCCTTGGGCTCAGGCAGCCGCCCTGGAGTAGGAGCACGGAGTCCGGGGACCTTGTCCAGGCCGTGCTCCCTGAGGCCGCTCCGCACCCCACTTCTCCCCACCCTGTGGCGCTGGCCGGGGAACAATGCGGCTGTGTGCTGGGTTTCAAAAGGGCCTGGGTGGGACCCTCGGGGGGTGGGCGGCTTTGTTTCCAAGCTAATCACAGGTTTGCCAGCAGCGGGCGGAACCTGTGAGCAAGACACCTCAGCAGGCCTCTCCTGGCTTCCCCCGCGGCCGGCCCTGCGGGCGTGGTGCCCTGAGCCCACTCAGAGGCGCTGGCACTGGTGCCGCTCGGCCCGGGTCACGCAGTTACAGAGGTACACACACACGCGCACATGCACACTGTCGTGCAGGCACATGCTTGCACAGGTTCACACAGAAGGGCACGCACACCATCAGGGTCATGCAGACACATGCTTGCACGGTCACACAGGGACACACAGCTACATGTGCTCACAAGCACACATTTACAAAGCACATGCACATACACTTACGCACACACCCACAGACACAGACACGGGCAGGCCTACAGACACACAGCACACACAGGAAAATGCACATTCATGCCCAAACTCACAGGCTCACATTGAAAAGGCACAACACACTGATAAACTTGTACAAAATGTGAAGTTCTTTATGCGGTCACTCGTGTCTGCAAAAGCTCCAGGATGTGGTCACGTGTGTCTGTCTTTTTTATGACCCTGTGCCGGGAAGTTCTTTGTTCCAGGAAAAGCCTCCACCTCGCAGCACCCCCACAAGGCTCCAGGAAGAAGCCCGCCAGGCAGTTATACAAGCCCGCCAAAAGAAGCC
>PVJO010034612.1:0-10757 GCA_004026905.1 Hystrix cristata | reverse complement strand
TTAGCAAAGGACTCTGCTGAGATAATAATTTATTTATTTGGGGGGCTGTTTTAGGTATCCACTCTGAGAGTGGTGCTGTTGCTTTAGAGATAAAGTTACATCCCATGAGACTTTCTGATGACAATAATATTGTCCAGGCAAGAGAGAGTAAATACCACCACTGCCTCTGAGCATGCAAGAAATATTCTTGGAGTGAAGGTGTCATACTATAATTGCACTCTGACTGACTTAAATTATGGGATTAATATGCTATCTTTGATTTTAGCTTTAAAAGAAACATGCATTATAATACAAACATGAAAAGTAATTGAAACACAACCACATTTTATTAATATTTTCTGTTGTAGAAAGAATAAAACCTGGCCTTTCCTGTTGTAATATGCAATTCAGCCAAATAAATATTTATTGAGATTCTGTCATGAGCCAAGGAAATGAGTTGAAAACAGAGAAGTTAAAGCTCTGCCTTAAAGAGAGTTAATAAATACTTAAACATATCAACTGACCGGAAGAGATTTGGGCTAATGGTGCAGGTTTAAAATCCTCAATATTTTAAACCAAATTCAATAGGAAAATTCCTTGTGGAGAAAAAGCAACCCTTTGACACTCTTGGAAGAAATGTAAATGGTAGCATTCACTACAAAAAAAATGGTATGGAGGTTCTTCAATAAATTACAAATAGAAATACAGCAAATAATTTCTGAGTGTACATCAAAAGAAATCAAACAAGCGTGTTGATGAAACAGTAACACTCTTAAATTCATTGCAGCTTTTTAAAATAATATCCAAGGTTTGGAATCAAACTAAGTGCCCATCACTGGATGAATGGTTTAAAAATGTGGTACACAGACAAAACAGAGAACTATTCATTCTTGAAAAAGGAAATCTTGTCATTTGTGGCAAAAGGGATGAAACTGGCAGACATTTGAACTGAAACTAGGCACAGAAGGACAAAAATCACATGATCTGTTCTACATGGAGTGTAAAAGAGTCAGACTCATAGAAGCAAGGAGTATAATGATGGTAACCAGGTTGGGAAACGGTTGAAGGATACAAAATTTTGGATAGATAGGGAAAATAGGTTCAAGTATACAAGATGTGGACTCAAGTTACATCAGTGCATTGCACACATGAAGATTGCTCCAAAGTAGATTTTTGTGTTCTCACCATAACCAATAAATATGTGAAGCAATGCAGATGATAATTAGTTTGATTAAGACACCATGGAATATGTACATATTTTAAAATGCATTGTATACCATAAATATATAAAATTACATATCAATTGGCAATAATTTTAATAAAGTATGAAAATGAGGGAAATGTCCAAGGTAAGTATGACCTGAGAAGAGAAAGAATGCAATCCAAAACTTGAAGAAAACCAGCGTTTAGGGGAAAATAGACGTACAGAAGCCTATGAAAGAGACTGAGAAGAAATGGTGATTTGACATGTTATTTACAGTAAAAGCAATTCTTGAAATCCACTCCACTTATTTAATTTAGCTCAGAAAATAACTCGAAACCCAAGTAGGTTAAGTGATTTACACTGTTCAGTTACTAGAAAGTGGGGATGAGATTAAACTTTACTATCTATGGATTGCTAGTCTGGTCTGTATTTATGCTTCATTGTATGAGTTCTCAGCTCCTTTACCTGTCAGCCGAAAGACAGCACACTTATACTAATGAGTTAGGTATTCTAGTATTGTGAGTTTGCTTTAATAACTATTTAGCATGCTTCAGTTCAGCAAAAAGAATGGTCAAATTATTCCTCCTAAGTTTTGCCTACTGTTACAAAAGCATTGTAACTTTTCTCTGATATTGAACACTGTCCTCCAATCGTGTTGTTGCCTCCACTGTCCCTGGTTCCTCCACGTGAAATGAGCCACCCTCTTTCCCTGCGTCCAAAGTCTGTCCATCCATCTGCACTTACATGTGCTCTGATTTGCTGCACGCCTGACATACTAAGGCTCTTGCTCCGTGTGTGTGTGTGTGTGTGTGTATTTGCTCACCCCAAATGTCATTTAGAACAGCAACAACCCCAAAATAATTGTCTACTTCTTCAGAATACACATAGGACAGGATTCATTGCATATTTTATAAGCTTTTCTACTGTTTAGTACCCAGGTTATCGATTCTAAGTGATCTAATTTCACTTTCCTTTCCTGACAACCTGAATGCCTATCCTTCTTACATGTTTGGCTCTCTTAATTTTAGGTATTTTTTCTGTCACTATTTTTATTGATTATACAGATTAATGAGTTTCATTTAATGATTTAATTCTTTTGGGGGGGATGCTGGAGAGCAAACTCAGGGCCTTGCACTTGCTAGGCCTGAACTCTACCACGAGAGCTAAATCGCCAGCCCCTCATTTGATGATTTAAATGACTAAGCGCACTTAAAATCATCCTGTTGGTTGCCTCCTTGTCTTTGCCACCAATGCCTCTGTGAACTTTTTGCTCTGCCGTTCCCTCAGGCAAGCTTTCTTAAACCAGCCTAATTAGCAGGGATGAAGAAACCGGATACCAAATATAAAACAGGATTTTGGAAAGTCATTATTTGTTAGAAGTGATACAGTTTTGAACAGCAGCATTATTTCTCTGTCTTTTTTTTTTAATTTTTTATTTTTACCAAGAATATGTATTGGTACATTGTATACATAATGATCATAATCAACATGGTTATTTTGTACCTGTACATGATACATCTTGGTTTTCCCCTCTCTTCCCCCCCTTCCCCACCCCTCCCTTCCATTCACCCACCCCTCCCTATTTGCAACAAGTGTAGCTACATTTTACCATTTTTTCCCCTTTCATCTTACTTTTCTTTTAACCTTCTTCTTTATCCCCCTTTTCCCTATCTAGTTCTCTCTTTTGAATACTATCTTTCTCTCTCTCTTTTTTAAACATAATATCTATTCTACCCCTTTGTCCTTATTTACACTTATGGTTTCTCATATCAGAGAAACAATTCGATGTGTACTGATAAGTGTCTGATTTATTTCACTTAATAGTATGTTCTCCAGGAACATCCATTTACATACAAATGACTCTATCTTTGAGCACCGTGGTCAACATGTCCATGACAGCAACATACCCATAACACGAAACAAGGAATGTAAAACTTCTCTGTAAGACTAGTTTAAATTTACATCCTTATTTCATTCCTATGAAATACCAAGGAAGTTAGGTGTGTTGGTTGGCTTTCCCATTGCTGAGATAAAATAGCCAACACTCACAACTTAAAGGAGGAGAGATGGGGGCCAGGGACAAGATACAGCCCCTAAGGAGATGACTCCGTAACCCACTGGGACCACAAGCATGCTTTATTAGTCTCTCAAACCCATCAAGTTGATCACCAATATTAGCCATCACATTAGGCCACTTTGCCAGGGTTTTCTTTAATTTCCATCTAGTTTGGCTGATAAGGGGAATAGCTGAACAATCAACAGTTTGTACACACATCTTTGAACATGAATTCCAGGCAGGGTCATTGTAAGTGGGCATTCGTGCTGAGCAGTTGTGGCACAGGCCTGTCTGCTGTGGTTCCGAAATGCCCGGATATCACTGAAGCAAGTTAATCACCATTTTCTTGCTATGCTCTTAAGAATTAATGCCATGCCACATACTCAGTATGCCTTCAGTGAATTCTTGTAAAAGAGAAGTTCATTGAATTGAATTTGTAGAGGCAGCCAATTCTGTTGAGTGATAGGCTTCTAAACTCCTGACACCCCTACCAACTTCCAAATTAAGGATTATGATGTTTATTTTCTTTACACCAGTGTTAAAGATTCTAGTAGAAGATAAGAGAGCTGTATTATATACCAACAATTATATTGCTATTGTTTATATCATAAATAAGAAAATCACCAATATAGCAGGACTTTTCTTTTTCTTTTTTTTTTCCTTTTTATTTGTTACTTGTGGTATAGTAAGTTATTTCTATGGGGCTAGGAATATGAAGATCTAGTATCAAAAACCAAGTAGCATAAAGCAGGTGTGGCAGTCGGCTTCATGATCCTCGCTCCCCAGGAAGCGAAGGCAGGAAGACAGAGTGTTTGAGGCCAGCCAAGTGTGGTTCAGTGGTAAAGCACGTACTTTGTAGACAAAAAAGGACGCAACACACACAGCAAAACAAACAAAAACTGACTTTTGTTCTTTGATCTTATTTGGCTTCATGATTTCAAAACTGTGTCTTCTCACAGAGAGTGTATTAATCCTACTTTTAACATAAAGAATGCATTACTTAACTCTTAACGTTTCCATGATGATCAAAGAAGAGAGTATGAAAACATCTGATGCCTATTAGCTTAAGAAGTATTAGTGAATCAGCTATCATATCTTTTCATGATGGCCCGTACCACATCTCTCAGGCACAGTATGTATTTTTTTCTTTTCTTTTTTTATTTTTATTTATTTATTTTTTTTTTTTGGTTTGGCCTAAACTCACTCTACAGAGCCAGTTTCTCCCAATCTCCATTTTGTCTTTTAAATAAACTGTGCCACTGCTAAAAAAAAAAAAAAAAAAAAAAGTTAGTGAATCAATGTATGTGGCTCACAAATGCTAACATTGATGCAATAAACCAAAGTGTGTAATTACAACTCTCATGCACATTCATTTTGTTTCAAGCACTTAAAGCCCAGAAAAACCGAGGAGAATAAATTAAAACATTTGATATTTTTGACACAATTGCAGGTTTGTAGCCCTTTCTCGTAATAATACATAGAGATACTCCACTCAGAGTGCATTTGACCCAGTAGTTCTGCCTTGCAAAACTTCAATGGAACATCAAAGCCATAAATACTGACATTGATACAGCCAAAGGGACAGTCCCAGGATCGCAGAGACACCATGTAATCCTTTCCATTTACATTCCCCTCCCCTGCTGTCCAGTAACTGGTTCTACCTTGCCAAAAGTTTATTTCAAAAATTTTATATGAATGAATCACACATTGTATCACTATTTAGGATTGTGTAATGAGTCGGAGATTCATTGAAATTGGTGTGTGTATCAACAATTCATTTCTTTAAGAGTAGCACTATGGTATGAATGAAGAAGTTTATTTAACTATTTATTTTGAAGCACGTGTGAATTCTTTCTCTTTCCCTCCCTCTTTCCTCTCTTCTTTCTCTCTCTCTCTCTCTCTCTCTCTCTCTCTCTCTCTCTCTTTAGGGCTTGGGGTATTAAAACAATGCTGTTATAAATATTTGTTTACAAGTTTTTGTGTCACCCTAAGTTTTCATTACTCTGGGACAAACTACCAAGAGTGTATTTTTGGAGTTGTATGTTAATCATAAACATCATAAAAAAGATTTTAAGAAATTCACAGATGTGTTTTCCAGAATAGATAGACCCCCTTACACTCTCACCAGCGTGGCCTATAGTTGTGGTGTATCACTTGACTCGAGTGAGAACTACCTAGCACATTAGTAAAGCATCATTTTGGGTGTGTCTGTGGATGGGGGACAGGCAGGCCAGCAACCTGCCTGGGCAGGGAGACTCATCCTCGTGTGGGTAGAGCTGCTCAATGGGCACATACCATGGACAGAATTTAAAAGAAACTGGGCCCACTTTGAAGACTTCCAGCATTGGCTATCATCTTTGGAGATACATCTCCAGTTTCTTCAGCCTTCCAACACACTCTCATCGGGGACTCTACAGTGAGCTTCTAGGTCATTGACCTTTGATGGGTGCTGCTCACTCGATGCCTCTTTCTGTGGCTTCTGTCTTCTTGGGCTGAGCAGCTGCAGGATGCTCTGGGTCTCCAGCATGGATGGCCTTTGTGGTTTCTCCTCGTCTGATCCTGAGAGGCCACTGTGGACTCTTCTTCCTCTCATTCTGTAAGCAGACCTAATAAATCCCCTTGAATAATTATGGATCTATTTTATACTGATTTCATTCCGCTAAGAACCCCAGCTACTACAACCAGCAATATATGAATGAATATATGGTTTATATACATGTTCTATATAGCACTAGGTATTTTTATTTCTTTTGCTTTTTTTTTTTTTTATGAAATCTCACTTCGGTTTTAATTTGCATTCCCCTAATGACCAATGAAATTGAACATATTTCCTTGTGCTTATTTCCAATCTAAATACCCTTTCAGGGGACTTTTCTTCATGTCTTTTGCTGATTTTCTAATTAGATTTTTGTTGTTTTCTTTTTCTTTTGTAATCTAAAACTAGTCCTCTCTAAGATGTGGTTTACAAATACTTTATCTCAGTTTTTAGCTTGTCTTTTCATCCTATTGGCACACATCTATATAGGGCAAAATGATTTTAAAATTATGATAATGTATCATTTTATCTTTTTATAGATCATACTTTTGGTATTAAGTTGAAAAGCTCTTTATTTTGCTTTAGAGTCCAAAGATATTACCCTACACTATGATTTTTCTAATTTTTTATAGCATTAAATTTTAATTAAATCTGGGATCCATCTTGAGTTAAAGTTTGTTTAAGGTGTGCAGATTAGATGAAGGCTAGTTTTCTGATTATGTATGCCCAATGTTCTAGCATCGTTGGTTGACGATCTAGTATTTCCTCCACTGAATTAATTATATACCTTTGTCAAAAGTTAGTTGGGCATATTTGTGTAGGTGTATTTCTTGGTTCTCTAGTCTGTTCATTGTTCTGTGTATCTATCCCTCCATGAATAACACAGACTCTTTACCACTGGGGGGATGTGTCATAGGCATTGATATCTGATAGGTTAACTTCTACCACTATACGTTTGATAACTTCAGCTATTCTAGGGCCTGTGTATCTTTCCATATAAATTTTAGCTTTTCTCTATCATGCCATTTGTTTCTGTTCTCTGCTGAGAACCCCTGAATAGGGGTATAGAAAGTTTTCATGGGCTAGGCTGCCTATTGGTGAGAATAAGGAATCTTCGATCTGTGGAGATAAGTAACAGTTCTTGGGCTATGAGCTTATCTTCATAGGTTCTACCTTGCCTGTATGGAATAGAAAGGACTTCAAAGCACAGAAGATACATTCTTCCCGAACTCTATAATCATTCTGTTTCTGAGTGGGAAAGGAAAGCCACAGGTGTGCAGAGAGACGTGATTTTTTTTTTTAATTTTCAAAAATAACTTAATTGAAGTAATAATTATTCATATTTATTATTCATATCTATGGTATACAGTGTGACACTTCAATACATGTGTACAAAATGCAATGTCCAGATGATAGTAACTGACTTATTCAGCACTTCACAGGTTTATTATTTCTTTGTGTTGGGAACATTCAAATCCATATTATCCATTTTGGAATGTCCAATTCATTGTATCAGTTTGGTGGACTACAGTCGTCAGTTATCCAGACACTGGTATAGGCGTTGCTGGGAATGGATTTTGCACACGTGATTAAAACGCCTAATCAGTTGCCTTTAAGTGAGATTCCTAGAAGACAAGTGGTTGGACTGAATCTCCCAGAAGTTGCTAAGGCAAGAGTATGATTTCTCTGAGAGGAAGGAGAGAGACTGCAGCTGTGGATGGCAGCTTCATCTCATGCCCATGGGGTTCCAGTACTGCTTAGGAGCCTTCCTTATGGGGAACATCCGCTTGTGAATATCAGGCTGTGGACATCAGCTCCAGCCGGCACTGTGTGTGTGAGTGACCTGGAGTCTTCCCCTCCTAACTCCTCTGCCCTCCCTGGTGCTTCTCTGGTTCAACCCTGGCTGATATAAGCAATGACTCTTTAGTTTTGACTTCTAAACTACAATGAATCTTAACATAATCAAGCATCCATATAATAGCTTAGAAAAGGAAATGACCCCCATCATACAAATAAAAAGCAGTTAATAGATTTCATGACAATTTAGCCTTAAAAAGATGACTGGCTAATCAATCTGGTCATTTCAGTATTGTAAGAGCAAATTTAGATCATAGCACCATCAGACTACTATTGTGACAGGCAGATACCAGCAGAGCCGCAGAGCGCCATCAGCACAATTGTTACATTGATGAATCCTTGTTGTGTTGTGCCAGCATCCAGCGTGTTTGTTTTGGTTTTTAAATCTAAGTATACACTCCTTCGGTGGGTACCTGACCTCCCACCGTGAATCTGTTTTTCAATAGATGCTTCCCTTGAAATAAAAGCTAAAAGGATAGATCTCTTTCTGCATGGAAATTTCCTTCTAACAGGAGAAGTTTTAAAATGTGCATAAGCACAGTGCCAAATTATTTTATTCTCCAAACAAAAGCATTTGTTTCGTATTTGTTCTGAAGCACAAATAGCATCCTAAAAGCTTAAGTATAATGAGAAAGGTAGAAATAAAGTTACATAATATTTATTCACAGTTAATTGCTATTCTTAACAGTTCAATAATTTACTAGATCATTCATTTATTCAACAAACTGCTATCTCTCCCACAATAATATGTCCCCAGCTGCTGCACCTAGGGTCTGTGTGGCATAGAGCAAAAGGGGAAATTCTGGATTTTCAATAGCCACATGATATCTGGTACCATCATGGAAATTCTACCGTCACATCAGCTTTAACAAGAGAACATGGATCAATATCATTTGGAAATTGTATTCCACCTACGACATTTTGCAATTCTCAATTAGTTCCATTTCTGCATGTTTCTCTTCCTCTCTCATCACGATCCAATAAATTGCATCATGTGGCAATTGGCAAGGGTGTCATCGGCAGGCACAGGAACATCCGCGCTACCGATGGAGTCTTTGACCTCTCCTCAGAGATCTTAGATCACCGTCCTCTCCGGTTTCATATTACCCACCTGCTTCCACTCTCGCGGGGTGCAAGACCTGCATCACCATCGTTAGAGAAGTGCAAAATGTACACAAATCCATACACAGTGTGAGAACATGCTGATTTGTCCTGAATGGACCTGGGGAGATAAACTGAACTGTAGAATTCTTAATCTTAGAAGAGGACGTAGTGGAAGACGCATTGATTAGAAACAGAGCTTCGTATATTGCCACATAGCCAGACAGACAGATTTCATTTCCTTACAGTCAAGTCACCTAAATATTTACAAAGTACAGTTTCAAAAACAAATGTTTATCTGGCAGAATACACAGATTAATGAGGCATTTCCTGCCTTCAAGAATTTGTCAGTATAAAATGGAGAAGGAGAATCTAAAGGAAATAGCTTGTTCACTGAAATGTTAAGGTGGGGTGTGCTCAGTGTCCAGCACAAAGTGTATGTGAAACACGCAGATTTAATATCAGTTTCCTTGTTCCAAAAACAAGGAACACTGTTTAAAGACCCTATAAGGGCCCAGCAGAAGTGCTTTTAATGAGAACAGAAGAAGAGTTATAAGCCAGGGTGTGTTGGATGGTAGGAACTCCATAGAAAATATGTAGAGAAAAGCACCGAAAGGAAATAGCCTTAAATGTTAACACTTTGGTTTGGGAGGGTAACATTATAGATGACATTTTTTCTCTATATATACTTTTTAATTCAACATTCAAGACATTTTTAGGGGAAACGCTTGAATGAGTCGCTTGTAAAATTTAATGTTATGGAGTATCTCTTATGCATTTCTAAACAGACACTCTGGTTCTTGCTGAACCACTGCAGCCAAAGAATACATTTTCCACTCTGTCTTTCCAAGATGTGAAATATCTTCCTGTAAACTTACCTCGGGATTTCTTTCTTTTCTTACTGCCAATCACTTCTATGCAGGCTTAGGCGCTGCCCCTGCCAAAGAAACTCATTTCTGAGCATCTTTTGGTAGCCAGGGGTCTTTGCCTCTTCGGAGTGTGAAAAGATTAATTCGTTTTCAAAACTTTACTCAGAAGAGGAGAATCTTAGCACCGGCAAGATCTCAGGCCCTGCGCTCCCCTCCTTATTTTCCATTATGACTCGGGCCTTTCAAGGTCATGGGATTAAATACGACTGGAGAAAAATTGATAGTGCCACAGGATGGAAAATGTATTACGTTTTTAATTATGTGTGCATATTTGTTTGTCTCTTTTTCCCCTTTGCAGCAAGGTCATCTCCAGAAGGCAATGAAAGCAAAAGAAATGGATTTCACTGGGGAAAAGTGAACGTTCTTAGAAATAAACAAAAAATTTTGACCGTGAAAAGAATCATTTGCCTTCAGAATGTAAAGTGTTCTAAGGAGATAAATAAAATACATGTTTGCGTCTAGGCCTACCGCAGCCTAACAGCTCCCAGTTTCATTATGTTAATATGTGTACTGTTCTGGGAATTTAGTTCTACTTACAAGAGTAGGGAAAGTATACCCAGCCCGTATTCTCAGATGTTAGATTGGCCTTTATTATAGGAGATTTTTATTTTAAAAATAAAAGTCTTTTAAAAATTGAAAAACTACTGGTTCAGCAAAAGTGAAAATGGGCACCTAAAGCGAGGGACTGAGTAGCTCCGAGCTAAAGTGACAGGCGAGACTGCCAACGGATCCCCCGATTTCAGCACAGGAATTCTTACTTCCTGACCACTGCTGGGCCCTCAGCCCTTTTCCCCCAGTATTTCCCCCCAGTCCACCAGGGCTCAGGCCCGGAAAGGGTCTAGGGGGACACTGAGGGAGAATTTCAGGTGCCATATTCCCCATTTAATGGGAAAAATGTTTTAAGTGCCTTTGAGAAAAGAACTTTTGATATCTAAGAACACTGCAGTTTGCATGACTCTGAATAATAACTTAAACTTTCCCCCTCATCTTCAAGGTGCTGTCTACTTCCGGCTATAGCCATCATTTCTGATTGTTTGGACTGTGGTAATTTCTTCTTCTTTTTTTTTTTTTTTTTTGTAGCTCCCTATGCATTTC
>PVJO010034611.1:0-10758 GCA_004026905.1 Hystrix cristata | reverse complement strand
CAACACAATTTGTAATAGCTAAGTCTTGGAAACAACCTAAATGCCCAACAACCAACGAATGGCTAAAGAAAATGTGGTTTTTCTACACTATGGAGTGCTACACTGCCATAAAAAAGGATAAACTAGAGTCATTCATATATAAATGGATGTTTCTTGAGAACATACTCTTAAGTGAAATAAATCGGACACTCATGAGCACACATCGAATTGTTTCTCTGGTATGAGAGACCATAACTGTAAATAAGGACAAAGAGGTGTAATAGATATTATATAAAAGGAGGATGGTGTGCAGAGGAGCGGAGTGCTAGAAAGAAAGAAGGGGAAAAGCAGAAAGGCAACAGGGGAAAGAGAGGGGAAAGGGAAAATATGGAAAATGATGAATAAACCTGCTGTAAATAGGGAGGGAGGGAGCAGAGGAGAGGGGCGGGGGAGAGGGGAGAGAGCCAAGATGTATCAAGTATAGGTACAGAATAAATGTAATGAATGTGACCATTGTATGTAGAATGTACCAATACATGCTCTTGGTTTAAAATAAAAAATATATATATAAAAAAAAATAAATGCAATGGTTTCACTTAATTGTTTTAGGTGGGGCATTGGGAAATTATAAAAAAATTTCCCCCTGTATTTTTATTCCTTAATAGTTATATTATAAAATTTTTAAACCACTTCAATACCAAGTACCTCAATTCTTCACCAAATAAAATAGCTGCTACAAACAACTCCTGAAGTCAATTCACAGGGTCTCCTTGTTGTAAGTTTTGCTAGGTAGGAAATGCCAAGCTGTTGGAAAGAAAAAACTTTTCCTCTACCACAAGAGTTGCCATCAACCCCTTCTCCTAGAATGGCCTCTTCTACCGTCTAGTGCTGGAGAGAGCCACACCACCCCTCTCACCTACAAGAACTCGGAGCCCATCGGATATGGCACTCTCTGTGTTCATTTCAAAGTATTCTACCACATGAAATAGTGAAAATGTCATGATTCTTCTCTTCCAAATTATTGTCATTTTCCTTTTATCAAAGAATCAGTTTTCCTATATGTACCAATTCCGGAAGACCAACGTAATTATTCCGTATTGCAAATATATACTGACAAAGAAAAATATGATTTCTTCATTTCCTCTTCTCTGGAAATGTAATGAGCACCTAGGTGTTCCATTCACATAGTTTTATCAACTTAACTTGTAGATGTGTTCTTTGGGAGGTACTATGCAAGCCACTTACTTTATGTGTAATTCCTAGATGTCTGCAAGGCTTGGTATATCCTGCAAAGCAAGCAGTGTCAGCTACATCACTGCTTTCCAACTCTTAGTGGGGAAGGATTAGCATTATTATTATTATTATTATTATTATTATTATTATTATTAATTATTTCAAATCTATCACAGGCTCAGATGTGGTTCCACTATGCATCTCTGGCATATAATTCACACATATGAGTTTGAATACGAAACATTTTCTTCCCAATCGGAGGGCAGGCCACTGATCCCAAGCATGGATGTCCTGTCAATGCCAAGTTGCCACATTTTCTAAGTGCTTATTCTTTATTTCTGTAAGGAAGAGTTCATGGACACTGAGTAGCTGTACTTGACATTTGACACAAATCCCCCCACTGTTAGTACAAAATTGTGACCACCAGAGATGCTAGCTCATTTGTGACCACCTAAACACAACGACTGCAGGCAGATGCTCTGAAGCTAACAGCTTGCCATGTTTTCTCCTGCCACTGGGCCCTCTCATCACCTTAGGATTACTGTCTGCTTCTTCATATATACAATGCACTTCCAAAGATGGCATGTCTGATACAGCCTTCTACAGAACTGCAAGACAAATCACGTTTTAAAAGAGATACAGTCTCTACTCCAAATTATAAGCTATATAATGTCAATATGTTGGAAGTATTTTAAAGAAAGAATGAAATTCACATCAATGGTAACCATTTAAGTGACCAATTTAAATCCCATACAGAAGTCAAAAAATTGAACATAGCATGAGAAGTGCAAATGTGAAATATATGGACCTAAACTTTTGCTTCTTTTAAGAAACATCAGAAAGAGTAGGATTTAAACATATATACCAAAAAGAACTTTAAAATAAACAGTGAAAGCATATAGTCGACGCTGGGCAAATCTAAAGCCATGTTGTCTCCTCGGTTGCCGACTGGGTAGAGATGGAGAAGGAGGCTGGAGGAAGGAGTTGCTGTCCTAAAAGCATCTTCACGCACTAAGGAGGGTACAGAAAATTTTCTTGGGGATAACTGTGAGTGGTAGTGGGAGAAATGTTATTACTCTCTCCACTCATCTTTTCAAAACAATAAATTTTCAGAGATTCACTTGAATTTTAGGCTGAGGCCAGCTTTCTCTGTCTCATAAAAAATGGGGAATCAAAAGATATCCAAAGATCCTTTTTTTAAGCAGTGCACACCCAACGAGAATTCTAAATTAATCGGTCGTTATTATAAATTGCAAAGCGATTCCAGATATCCACTCGTTGATGAGAAAGGAAAAATGAAAATACAACAGGAGAAGGGAGAATAATAGCTTTTGTCAGGGAATATTGTAAGTGGAAGATGTGGTATTTATCAGAACAGAAGCTATTCTCTACTGCTACCTTCCAAGGTCTCCCCTGTACAAAGGAGAAAAATCAGAATTATTCCAGCTCACAGATCACCGTTCCCATCCTGAACTCTGAGTCTGGGACGCAACAACACAAGGCACTCTGCACTTGGAGACTATTCTTCCTTGTTCCTGCGCCATTCGCTGCTTACCCAGATATCATTGCCTCTCTTGTTGGACCTCACTCACTTGCCATCATTATTACTTTCTCCTTTCTGTGGAGATAAAATAGATATGTGGGAACCTTGGACTGAACTTCCTTGAAGCCCCACTGGAAATTCGTAATATTACAAAATAAATCCTGAAACACAGACTTGACAGTACAGCAAGTTCCACGAAGCTTGCGTTTCCAATTTTTTAATTTCCTACAACCAGACCTCACACACCTGTTTCTCCTTTTCTTTTATTTCTACAGACTTTTAAGACATTTTGCTGCTGTCAAAAAAGACAAATTGAGCCAGAAGATAATGCAAGATCTTTGTGGATCTTTGATTTGCCTCCAGAAAGGCAAGTATTTATTATCAAAAACTATCAGTTCAATATTCACTTCTAAAAGAGAATAAAGGACAAAGAAATCATGGCTTGTAGTAGTAGTAGTAGTAGTAGTAGTGAGAGCCACTTCTCTACTTACCATTACATATATCTACTTCCTAACGAAATATTTACTGACGGTTATTTTAAAACCCACCATATGGCCCTTTTTTCTTTTACCAACCTTGACTTTCCGTGTGTGAGCTCAGAATTACGCTTCATGGTGACATCAGACTGCTCTCCACATACTCTGTTGGCTTCCCAGAGTCATTTCCCGAGGATTAAAAATAAACAAATGAGCAAAATATGGTCCCCATATAATTTTTATGAGGACTGAATAGCGAAGTCAGTGAAATGCAACTTTGTCAACATAGATTAATACACCCAATGGCGTATCCCACCCTGTGACGTGACACTCCGAAGGATTCCAGCCGACGGGTCCCCACGGTGGTGACGGGCCCTGGGCACCGCGCGCATGGTGGCCGAGCTCGCACATCTAGGGATGCCGCAGCGATGTGACTGTCTCCCGCAGCTCTATCGCTGCGACAGACAACCGCGGGCAGGCTGCCGGCTCACGGCGCGTCCCCTCCTGACGCGGGCACGATGTCCAGCAGCAGGGCGCCAACACACAAACCTCTCCCGGTGACTCCACTCCCTGCGCCATAGGTGGCCGGCCCACGAGTAGGTGACTGACCCCGGCTGCTAGTTTTATTCTGTCTGCTGGGAGCCCCGACACGCAGAGTGGGAACCAGTGGGGGTCAGCCCTTCTTTTCCTCAGTCCTTCAATTCTTTCTTGCCTTCACGACAGAGCCCAGCGCCTTCTGCCGAAGTCTTCCTTTTCGCTATGTCGGTGAGCGTCAGACTGCACACTTAGGGCCAACAGGACACCTTCAGCTGCGGCTTGGTCGGTCCTCCTCAGAGATGCAGAGAGCCGACACCTATTTGAATTTTACGAGAAATGTAGGGGCCTGTTGACAAGCGAGGCTGTGATATTGTATGAGAAATGCAAGCCTTGTAACTCCGAAAGAAACACTAAATTCCAGAATCACCGTGTATTTTTTGGAAACTTGTTAAGCAAAGGATTCATGAAGACAGGAAATTATTTCTTGTTTGTTTTATTTTTGTTAAATGTTTTTAATAAACTAAAAAAAAATCACACTGACCGCAAAAAAGAAAAATAAAACTGGGGGTGATACTACCTTTTGTACTTTTTATCTATATATGTTTTGGAAATATAAGGGCCTTGGTGCCTGTTTTGTTTAAAAATATAAATTAGAATGTATACACTGAAATACAATGTTAAAAAAAAGAAGATGCAGAAATTACTAGCAAAAATTTGTAAACTTTTTAAATAGATTAGTTTACCAAATGAACATGCTCACAGTGAAATATATAATCTGTTGACAAGACAATGTACTTTGCAATCCAAACACTATATATAAAACCAAAGGCAGACAAGGGTATCTCAGGAATAAGAGAAATTCCCGTATCAAAGTTTTGTTGCTAAAATTTCAGAGGTCTGTAAGAGTTTTCCTTAATGTTTTTCTTAAAATTTTTCCTTAACTTTTAAGGATTTAGACTAATCTGGGAAATAAAGAACACAAAAATAGTACCAAAATTAAATTTTTCAATAATACTTTAAAATTGTAATTTTTATGAACTACCTCTACAAATTGATTTTGTTTCCTACTATCTAGATCTCATCCCCATGACAATGTTTTCATTTAAACATCTTTTAAAACAGTCATATAAGACTTATATAGAAATACATAGAATAGTGAAATAACTTTTAAGAAGAATATCAAGACAGAGGCCTTCCGCTTCCCCAGGGAAGGACTTGCTAAAAGCTACGTTATTAAGACAGTGTGGTACTCATGCCAAAACAAACACTTAGACCAATGGAACTGAAAAGCCATGAGAAACAGACAGGCGAAGATGTAGCTCAGGCCACCCAGCAAGGTAACGCAGACCAAGTGACCTAAACTGCACTCATTTATGTTCTCACAGCTCTGTAATCTACAAGTCCAAGACCAGGGGGCCAGCTGCACTGGTTTCCAGCAAGGCTTCTCTTCCCGGCTTGCAGACAGCCACCTTCTCTCTGTGTCTCACACAGACTTTTCTTCTACACTCAGGCACAGAGAAAATTCTCTGGTGTCTTCTTTTCTTATAAGGACACTACTCCCTTATGATCGGGCCCCATCCCTCTGATCTCGTTTCATCTCAATTACCCCCTTAAAGGCCCTATCTCTAAAACTAGTCCATATGAATTTTGGTGGGACAGAATTGAGTCCATAACAAAGACAAATTCACTTTTTCCAAAGTTGTAAAGGAAGCGGAGAAAGGATAGTCTATCCAACAAATAGTGCTAGAATAATTGGGTCCCTATAGCCAAAGAGCAGAAATGAATAACTTCAATCTATGCATTTCACCATATACAAAAACTAATGCAAAATAAATTATAGGCCTAAAAGTATAGAACTTTCAAGGGTACTGTTAATAAAATGAAAAAACGAACAACAGACTGGAATAATATATCTATGAGCCACATATCTGATAAGTTATTGTTGAAATACATAAAGAACTCTCAAAACCCCATAAGCAAACAACCACATTTCTTTAACAGGCAAAATATTTGAAGAGAAACTCCACCAATGAAGATAAATAGATAGCAAATAAACACGTGAAAATATGCTCAATAGCATTGGTCATTAGGCAAAGGCAAATTAAGACCAGAATGGGAAATTACTATACATCTATCAGAATGGCTGAAATTTTAAAGGCTGACTATTCCAAGTGTCGGTGGGAATGAGACATCACTCGGTTCTATCTAGACTCTACTCGGAATCTGCTAGTGTCTGGCACCTACCTCCTACGCCCACGCCTGAAACTATCCTTAACTGAATGGTAAGGTAAAAGAAAAAAGTCACAACAAACTAGGAATTGTCACTCAATGTCAAATACTACATGATTGTAAAATAGAATATAGAGTAAATTTTCCAATTTATCAATTTTTTTCTTGGGATCATGTTTGTTGGCGTGTTGCATGAGAAATTTGGCTTAGCTCAATGTCACAAAGATTTTTTCCTGTGTTGTCCTGTAGACAGACACGTGACCCAAGCCTAACCAATAAAGGTAAGATCTGGACCCTTGTTGGGATGCAGACACTCACTTTTCACTGAAAAGTGGCAAACTGGTAAAATGCAAGCTTAGACGTAATACTGTCTGTCTCTGCTCCTGGACACAAAGTCGGTTCCTGCTTGAGAATGGAGATACACAGAGCAGGCAAGAGAGGGAAAGCAGGAAGGGCCTGGTCTGCTGAATAAATTCCGCATTTTTCAGATGCATGAGCCGGAACATTCTCTTTACTTAAAACAAAGTGTTTGCTTCCTTCATTTGTACCAAGCAGTTCACACCAATAAAGTAACTTTTCCTGAAATGACTGCAGGACAAGGAAAATGAAAGTCCTAACGTCTATCCGTAGACTGCTACAAGAAGTTATTGGTAACATACATGACTAGCTTAGTCCAGCGCCCAGCAAACAGTAATCACTCAATAAATGTACATGTAGTGGGACCAATAACCAGATGGCAGTAGGCTGAGGAGAAAAGGGGAGATGAGGATAGAAATGAGAGTAGGCAATTTTTCAAGTGTTTTAGCTACAAAGAGAGATAGAGAAAAGAACTAGCGCTAACAAAAAAAGACTCGCAGACAGAAGTTTTAAGTGGAAGTTCTCTTCCTGTGATATTCTATTGAGTTTGGTGACAAAAATTTGGCTTCGCATGTTCAGTAAATATCGCACTAAATTTAATTTTGGTTCTTTTCCTAACAGCCTCAGATTCTTAATTACTATTGCTTTGAGGCTTACTGATCTTATAAAATTCTATTACTTGCTTTAAAAGAATATATGAAAAAACACGATAAAATGTTTAGGAATTAGACCTTTGGATCAGAGAGACTTTAATTAAACTGTCTTTTCTTATAATTAGTGATATCTCTCCTAAATGTCTCCACTATTGATTTGTTTTTTTCTGATATTTCTTATGATAAAATTATAGTAAGAGATTCTATACTACTCTTTGGCAAGCAAAGTGATCATATTAGAATAATATCAAATTAGCACTCTATTTTCATGAGTCAAAAACTAAACATAGGGCTGGGGATTTGGCTCAGTGGTACAGCACTGGCCTCACAAGTGCAAGGCCCCGAGTTCGATCCCCAGCACCAAAAGAAAAAAAAAAAAAAAGAACCTAAATAATAGTACTTAGATTAAAAATACTAGATGAGATGGTAAACATGCCTCCAAGTTATATGGATGCCATCACCCAGAATCTTATTTCTTTTCTGCAAAGTATTAATTATCTATGGAGCACAGTTTGTTATTCCTTCTAAAGTAGTACTGTTGAATTTTAATAAAGGAGTCCTCAAAATACAGTATCTCAATTCAAAGTACTAACTTGTGGTAGTATATTAGAAACAAAAAATGTTGACTTGAGTCTAATTACCAACAAGGAAAATGTCTTTTCCTATCACTATAATTTTCTAGTGTTTAATTTTGGAGGGAAATAGGGAATATCAAAGTATAAACCAATTAAACAAAGCTACCAGAACGAAATTTTCTTTCTTGTACCATAAAGAATGATAGCAGCAAACCTGAAAAATATCGCCACCTACTCTCGAGCACAGATAATTGATTCTTTCTACAAATACCTTGTAAAATCCTCTTGATTGTATTAAGGATAATGGCTAATATTTGTGTCTCTTACACAATGTGTTTACATAAATAGCTCATTCATTCTCCATCAGCTCCACGAATTGAGGTCTTTCACGGGTGTATGAAAGTGAACATTCACAAACGTTGATTGACATCTAAAATGCACAGTTACTAAGAAAGGAAGCTAGAGCTCAAACTCGTCATCCAGCCCGTAATTTCGTTTCCAGTACACTACACACACATTTATATCTATCGTTGTATATGTTATTTCTCCTGGCAAGAAATCTAATGAAGTTTCCCCGGTACGAATTCAAAAATAGCAAAAATGAGGACACTATAAAGTCCTTAAATCAGATCAAGCTTCCTATTGATCTTCCGCCTCTCACAGTCAAGGCTGTGCTTCCACGAACTTCTTCTAAATTTTGATTCTCTACAAGAAAACCACCAACTTCCAAGGGTATTATTCTGCCCCACGGCTGCGGGCACCTCCCAGAGCGATCGGCGGAACGCATCCCTCACTGACCTCCAGCGTCTGGGAACATGACTGTGCCCGCTTACCTCCCACCAAGCCCTGCGACCCTGGGCGCCACCCTTCGCCGCGAGCCGCAGGTCCTCCTGCTCGGATTGCTGTTTTAATGAGCACAGCCAGATGGTGGCCAGTGAGTTTACCAGACAACCAGGGCTGCTTTTCCCCTGCAATCTAACTGAGTTTTTCATAAAAGAAACACCACCCCCTCCTTGCGGTGCCTTCCTATAAACTCAGTCTTCTTAGTTCACTGAGCCTTAAGAAATTTTCAAAAAATTTTCATCCAAAAAGACCCTTTATGGCTGTACATTCTCATGTCACTTCATTTGTCTCAAGTAGATCTGACAGATGTTAAACTTTAGGAATTGAGGATTGTATATCCCTCTCTGCTTCTGCTAAGCCTCCTTTGTGGACTCTACACACAGCTGGTATATTGCTTTAAGGCACTTAAAGATCTTGGCTAATCCTACTATGGTAGCTACTGTGCAGATAGAGTTAATAAAATACCTTTCACTGAGGAACATAAAATCTAAAAGAAAAACAATTAGTTTAACCAAAGTTTCAGTAGTTTTTCAAGGAGACAATCTTTTCAATTCGAGGTCTGGTTTTGATTGATTCTGTTTTATTATTATTATCATTACTATTATTATTGGATGTGTGTGTGTGTGTGTGTGTGTGTGCGCATGACTGCACACACAGAGGACTCACCAACTTCCCCGCATCACTATAACTATAAGCCTCTTTCTTATTTCCTTCTTTATTTTTTTAAAAGATAGCAGCAGACTTTTAAAAAGAGTTTTAACAAGATTAAAAAATTGTTTTCAAATAATAACATTGTTAAAAAGTAGTAAAAGTAGATTCGAGATACCAACTGTCACCGGGTTGGAATAAACTTTGACAGCCTGAGCTTTATTGCATACAAATGCCACAATGATGCTTTTACTCTTAAAATTAAGAATGATACAGTGTCACACTAAATTACCCAGGCTGGGCTCTAGCTTGCATACCTCCTGCGTCTCCCAGACTTCAGGACTATGGGCACACACTATCGTTTCCAGTTTTGGGGTCCTGTAGATTTTTCCTAAGGATTCTTTCCAGGTTCTTGGTGTCCTGAACAAAGAATTGGACAAGACACGCAAAAATGGTAATGAGGATTTACATTTATTGAAGATGGGGGAAAGAAGTGTGTTCTGTAGAGTGAGAGCTGACCCCTGAGAGAATTGACAGTGGTCATGAGGTTAATGGTGGGGTCTTTTGTACCTCTTGTTCCTCAGCCTGACATTACATCTAGGCCATCTCATCAACAACTCACCTGATTTCATGCCAGATGTAAATGAAGAATTGAAGATAGTACTTCCTGATTGGTCCCAGGTTTGAGGTTTGGGAACTATGTTGTATGTGTGTGTTCTGGGTCTTTGTGATTGATGGATCCTGCCCATTTGTCCACCCAGCTTGCCCCATCCTAATCTCCTGCCTCACTATTGCTCCTATATAGGTTCAAAAAATATTTTTTTAAAAACCAGACTAGGTACCAGACATATGCCAAGTCTGGTTTTTTAAGAACCAGACTTGGCATATATGATACAGTAGGTTGCAAATTCTTTTTCTTGAATATTCCTATTCATCTTTTAGAAAAACTCATCTAAATCCAGCCTAGAAATCTTAAAACTGAATGAACAGAGAATATAATCAGGTGTGAAAAAGAGCTGAGGTATTTCCTGCCTTTCTTCACTAAATACTGAACTGCCCCAGGTGAGCAAGATGGTAGCTGAGGTGAGCAAGAGGTCAGCTGAGTAAGAACCTCCACAGATTACTCCTCACAGGAGCAGGCAACAGCTATTCACATGCCAAACTACCTTCCCAAGTGCTAAGACAACCAAGTGAGAGAATATCATGCCTCTTTTAGCACAATGAAAGGAAAAGGTATATTGAAGACAGGAATGGAGGAGCTGCCCACATCCTCTTTCTGCACTGCCCAGCAGCCCAGTGCGGGAGGACAATGATGTCTAGGCCTTACCCCTGAACCCCAGTATCAGCCCCACCACTGTGAAACCCAGGGCTGGACAGAGGGACCCCTTGCCACCTGCTGGAGAAGAGGTGCTGGGCCAAGTGGCTGACCCCAACCACTCCCTCCTCCGACCTCAGGCAGCAGGGTGATCTGCAGAGCATGAAAGCTAGTGCAGAGCTGGGTCTGGGAGCCCAGTGCCAGGTTGGTGGTAAGACCCAGTACTTGGTAGTAAGACCCAGTACTTGGTAGAAACCCAAGGCCCTTTCCCCAGACCAGAGCTCAGAGATAGAGCCTGTAGACTGGTCCCGCATCAGGCTGAAAAGTACGTACTAAAGGAGCAGGTCTTGGCGTGGGTCTGGTTCACAGC
>PVJO010034610.1:0-10768 GCA_004026905.1 Hystrix cristata | reverse complement strand
TTTCATTGTATCCCATAGGTTCCGGTATGTGGTATCAGCATTATCATTAAACTGAATAAATTGCTTAATTTCTTCTTTAATTTCTTCTGTGACCCAGCTATTGTTCAGAAGGATGTTATTTAGTTTCCAAGTGTTTATGTGGTGTTTTTGTTCTCTATTACCACTGAATTCCAGTTTTATTGCACTATGGTCTGATAGTCTGCATGGTATAATTTCAGTTTTCTTGCATTTACTTAAACATGCTTTATGAGCTAGTATGTGGTCTATTTTGGAGAACGTCCCGTGTGCAGAAAGGAACATAGGACGTATCTCCAAAGATTAATATTCCATATGCTTCTTCTGGAGTTATCCCCAAATATATAACCATATAGCATCCGATAAGGAAAGCAGCATTAGCTTGTTTTCTTTGATCAGAGCCAGTAAAATGAATAATTTTCTTCCTCATCATTGTAATGGACTTTAGTTTCTTATTTATCTTGCAACAATATCTGTAAACCATTGCCGGATTGAGTGGTCCAAAATCTGCGTAGAAGTTCTCATATTCAAGTTCATTATCTATGCTGAAATAATGTTCATTTGATGCACTCTTTGGTCTGCTGTAGAGAATGGCAAAACAAAGGCGATCTATAATCCCAAGCATTCACTGTTCAACCTCCTGAGTGTTGGGGATCACAGCAGGAGGATCTCCGCAGGTTCAAGGCCAGCGTGGGGGCGTGGCCCAGTGTCTTCCAGGTACAGGTCCTCGCGCGGCTCCGTGGGGCGGCTTCTCTTCCCCCACGCAGCAGTAGAGCAGCCCAGGGAGCAGGGGGGCGCGGCCCAGCCCGTGGGCCGCTCGCCCTTCCGCTTCATGGAGGCGGCCACTGCGCACCAGGATGCCGCCACCATGGCTCGCGCCGGCCCCGCCACACGCACGATGCCGCCACCCCCCACGGCCGCAGACGCTGCTCGAACATGTTTACTTTTGTAATCAATTGTAAAAAACAAAAAAGTTGGGCTAGGGATTTAGCTCAGTGGTTAGAGTGCCTGCCTTGCAGCACAAGGCCCTGAGTTCGATCCCCAGCACCAAAAAAATCAAAAACAGTAACAACAAAAAAAAAGGTTATTAAAATATATGGGAGACACATTAAAGAAAACTGTATGAGGTCAGACAGGTGGAAAGGCTTCACCTGTGCTGAAGAATCTGCCATCCAAAGCTCCCTTCATAGTTATTTCCAGAAAGCTGTTCAAGTCAGAGAGAAAAGGGGTCAGCAACTCTGTATTTTTACCAGAGAGCCTTAACACAGTACTGGCCCCATGAGATTGTGTGCCTGATCCTGATCCCATGTCTCCTGTTCCAGACCCTGAACAGGTCAGAAATGGGGACCAGTGGGAGGTACGGGGAGGAGAACCTGAACACCCCCTGACTCTACCACCGCCACCACACAGGCTTCTCTGCCTAAAGTTTTAACTTTCCACGGAGCAAAATTAAACTGTTTCCTAGGTGAGTATGGTAGCATGTAGTCCCAACTACCTGGGAGGCTGAGGCAGAAGGATCATTTCAGCCTAAGAGTTCAAAGCCAGCCTGGACAACAAACAGAAAAACCTATTTTCAGTTGTATGCTATTGTGCCCCACTCAATTAACCTCCTCTCTATACAGATAAGAAACACGGGCTCCGTCATTGTAACTGAGTGGCCAAGGGTCCCTCCCCAGGTAACAAGTGATGGGATTTAGTGGGGTTTGTATAAGTACCGCTCACTAACCAATTTGCCACTGGAGCTTTTAGTTGGGATTGTAACCACATCTTCAGGTCTCCAAGCCTCTGGCAGTGAGGAACAGAAGGGCTAGAACAGGAAACCAGGCTAAACAACTAGACACTGGCTTACCTCTTCAAGAGCATTTACCTAGAACAGGGGCTGGGGACTTAACTCAGTGGTTAGAGTGCTTGCCTTGCAAGCACAAGGCCCTGAGTTCAATTCCCAGCACCAAAAAACCCACATGAACAAAAAAAGAGCATTTATCCAGGATACAGTTTTGACTTTAGAGTCAAGTATACTTAGTTTTCTTCTCACACCCCATGTCCATTATGGCTATACCTCTAGGTATACAGGGCTGCAATAACACAACTCTGGAGTTAGATTTCTTTCTGAATCTTATATCATGAGATCATGCGAAAGTTAGCTGTGAGATTCAGTTTCCTCTCGGAGATAATAATAGTAGCCAATTCAGGGGGTTAAATTACATACTGCATATAAAGCAAACTGTAATGATTCAATAAATGAAAATCACAGAAGGATTTGGGTGAAAAAATGGAGAATGCCACGTTTCCAGTATCACAGAAGTCTCTGCCCTTAAGTCGTTCCACAGGAGACTACACAGTGTTCAACATCGGTGTAGAGGACACAGAGCATTATTAAGCCAGGCTTAGAAGAACAATTTGGACAAGCAGCTTACCATGAAGAAGTGGGGGTGTTCAAGCTGACTCAGGAGTGGAATGTTGTCTGTTGTCACGGAGTTAATTCTGGAGCACCAGGCCAGTGAGAAAAGCCAAGGCTCATTGACAAGGTATAAGTTGATGTAGATGTTAGCTGCTTTATAATCCCTGGAACAAAAACAGAACCCAAGGGATTTAGACCCAGTTTTGCTCTCAACATCTACAAGAGGAACAGCCACCATATTTGTGAAAGGCTGTCACCTAAATCATTAGAAGAACTGATCCAGGGACACTTTATAATTCACAGTGACAGAAAGGGCTCATGCTGTGAGATAAAGGATTGGATCTAGTACCTCTGCTTCTGTAGCAACAATGGCGAGCTGACAAAATATGTCCTATGGGGAATTTAATGAAAGAGAAGATGAGAGATGGAGAGAGGGAGAGAAGAAAGGGAGAGGAAGGTGAGAGAAGGAGAGAGAAATGAAGGGAGAGAGGAAAGAGGGAGGGAAGGAGAAAGGGGAAAAAGAATAGGGTAGAGCCCAGGCCCTATGTGTAGCATTTGCAAATTTCCAAGTTAATTTCAAGCTACTGTTAGGAAAATCAATTTACACAGTCCCTGACTCTTTAATACAGCACTTCACTTCTGTGAGCTGGGATAGGCCGCCTCTGGCACACTACTGTAGCGCCCACCTTTACTTGCATCCCAGCACTTAGCATCTCTTAAGGATCTGCTCACCTATCACTGTTCTTATACTTGACTGTAAGCAACTTAAAACAAACTATGTCTTACTCACCTCTTGTATATATAGACCTAGTACAATACCTAGCTCTAAAATATTAGTTGAAGGTATAAAATAAATACCAATCTAGTGAACATTTTAAATTTCAAATATGAAGAATTTTTACAAGAATTGAGTCAGGTGAATAAAACCCAATTTCTCCAAGGCTGTAGAACAGGAAGAAAATAAGTGAAGGAACACATTTAGTAATTCTAGTCAAGTTGCTATTTTCAAGGATTCAGGTTCTCACAAAAAATACCATGTAGGTGCTTTGCTTTTTTTTTTTTTAACATCGACAAGGTATGTCATATTGGAAACTGCTCTGTACAAGCCTGTGTTTGAATCCTAGCTCTGCCATACACTAGCTTGGCATACTCTTAGCCTCAGTTTATAAATTTAACATCTCTTTTGCAGGGAGTGGTGGCAATTACTCAATGTGTAAGAACTGTCTCTAATACAATTCTACAGATTATCTAATGACAAGTTTTTTAAAATTAGTAAACAGTAGTAGAAAGTTACTTCTTTGTACCTTTTGCAACCAAAACTCAAAAACCAACCATATTTCTATATATTAATAAGGAATATGTAGAAACTTAAGAAACAAAAAACAATAAATGCTGGTGAGGCTGCAGTGAAAAAGGAACACTTCTATACTCTTGATGGAATGTGAACTAGCACAAGCACTGTAGAAACCAGTATGGTGATTCTTCAGAAAATTAAAACTATAAATTCTATTCAACCTAGCTATTCTCCTTCTAGGTATATTTGAGAAAGAGTTAAAGATATATTACAATGATACCTGCATACCCATATTTATAGCAGCATAATTCATAATAGCTAAATCTTGGAAGAGGCCTGTATGTCCATCAGTGGATGAAAGGATAAACAAAGTGTGGTATTTACACACAATGGAGTAATACTTTGCCATAAAGAAAGATAAACTTGAGTCATTTGTAGGAAAATGGATTTCTTATATAAGAAAACCAAAATAGAAACAAAGTATAGAGCCTAGGAAATAGGGCGATAGATTTTTTGCATAAGGGAAGAGAACCAAGACATGGATGGAAGGGGAATGAGAGGAGGGGAAAGGGATGAAAATAAAGAAATAAGATGTGTTATATCAGGGGCTGGGGATTTAGGTCAGTGGGTAGAGTGCTTGCTGAGCAAGCGAAAGACCCCAAGTTCAATCCACAGTGCCAAAAAAAAAAAGTGTGTTATATCATGTGCCACCAATCCACAATGAATGGTACCATTATGTACTGCAAACATGTACTAATAAAAATTTTTCGAAGTTTATTGTACAATGAGAGATAGCACAAAGGAGGAGATAGTTCAAATCTATCTTTTTGCAGGGATAGGCTACACTTGGTAATATTTGTTAGTACAGAAAAGGATGGAGAGGCAGGAAGGAGAAAGTAGAGGAACTAAAGATAATCACACAAAGAAATCCTAAAATGAGGAGTGGAAATTAAATAGCTTAGGAGATATGTATATTGTGTACAAGTAAGGTAATACATGGTAAGAGAGGTATGGTCACTTACCTCAGCCCATTGTAGAATAATGTTTTGTAGTCAACATTTATTATACTCATATTTTCTTTTGTAAGGCGTTCAATAGAGTATAAACGGCCCACATGCTGAAAGCCAGGGGCCGTGTACCTGACATAGTCCCTATCATGACCTGGCAACCAAAAAATCTGTAAGGAGAAACAGGAAATGCTTTAGTGCATAATTAGCTATCTAGGTATACAAAGCCTCAGAGAGAATGGATGACGCTTCATTCCAGCACTGGTAGTAATCCATAGCAATCAGAGGAAGATTCTAGCCCTTGGTGAAACAGTCAATTTGACCTAATATTGTCTATTGAACTTTTAAAATGAGAACAAGTGTTTTCCTGAAGCTGAGTTGTCCCAGGACCACTCTATTCATGAGTTAACATTATGGGTAAGAGCCCACTATGTATGGAAAGCCTAATATAAAAAAGTGGCCGAGGACTGGTGATGGAACTCAGTGGTACAGCACTTGTCTACCATGTACAAAGCCCTGGGCTCAATCCCCAGGTCAAAAAAAAAAATGGGTAAGAGGTTGGTAAAGTTGGTAGATACAGATAAAAGATGGGGATCCAAAAAAAATTTCTGGTTAATGCTAAAAATCATCTTTAAAATGAGTTATTTCTATTTCTTCATGAAGAAATGTTCAACATCACTAGTCATTCGAGAGATGCAAATCAAAACGTTAAGATTCCACCTTTGGGGCTGGGGATTTAGCTCAGTGATTAGAGTGCTTGCCTTGCAAGCACAAGGCCCTGAGTTCAATCCCCAGCATCACCCCCCCAAAAAATATATATATATAAATATATATATATATAATAAAATATATATATATATAATAAAATATATATATATAAATATATATATATAAAATTTAAAAAAAAAGATTCCACCTCACTCCAGAAAGAACCGTGTATATGGAAAAATCAACCAATAACAAATGGTGGCGGGGCTGTGGGGAAAAAGGAACACTCCTCCACTGTTGGTGGGAATGTAGACTGGTCCAGCCACTGTGGAAATCAATATGGAGATTCCTCAGAAAACTACAACTGGAGGTTCCATTTGACCCAGCTATTCCCCTACTGGGGATCTTCCCAGAAGAATTAAAATCGTCATACCACAAGGACGTATGCACCACCATGTTCACAGCAACACAATTTGTAAGAGCTAAGTCTTGGAAACAACCTAAATGCCCAACAACCAACGAATGACTAAAGAAAATGTGGTTTTTCTACACAATGGAGTACTACACAGCCATAAAAAAGGATAAACTAGAGTCATTTGTATGTAAATGGATGTTCCTTGAGAACATACTTTTAAGTGAAATAAATCAGACACTCATGAGTACACATCGAACTGTTTCTCTGATATGAGAAATCATAACTGTAAATAAGGACAAAGAGGTGCAATAGATATTATATAAAAGGAGGATGGTGTGCAGAGGAGAGGAGTACTAGAAAGAAAGAAGGGGAAAAGCAGAAAGGCAACAGGGGAAAGAGGGGAAAGGGAAAATATGGAAAATGATGAATGAACCTGCTGTAAATAGAGAGGGAGGGAGCAGAGGGCAGGGGCGGGGGAGAGGGGGGAGAACCAAGATGCATCATGTATAGGTACAGAATAAATGCAATGAATGTGACCATTGTATGTAGAATGTACCAATACATGTTCTTGGTTTAAAATAAAAAATAATAATAAAAAAAACTAACGAAATGGAAAAACATTAAAAAAATAAATAAATAAAATGAGTTATTTCCTGCCACTAGGGATGCTATTATTAATCATTTGTGGACATAGTTCCATTTGTTAAAACATATATTTATTCACTCATAGCACTCTTATATTCTGAGAATTTAAATGATTTAGAACAATTGACAACTCAAATGTAGAGTGTTGGTTCTGAAAAACGTGATGAACAAATCTCTAAAAAGAACCAGCTGTCTTTTTCTACCATTCATCAAAACTGATCCTCCAAGCTTTGGTAGCTCTAATAGATCTATATTGGTGATGGTGCAGGTCTTATTACATAATAATTATACACATTCCTCTTCAACATGGTGTCAATATCTTTCTTGGTGTGGAATAGCAAATAGTCTCAACGTTTTCCCCCACTGACAAATTCAACTAGGGCATTCTCAGATAACCACATGGAGCTGTATACAAAACAATATTGGAGCTGTGTGAGGTGGCACATGCCTATAATTCCAGCACTTGGGAGGTTGAGGCAGTAGGATCGCCATGAATTCAGGGCCAACCCCAGCTTTGTGAGTTCAAAGCCAACCTGAGCTATATAGTAAGATTCTGTCTCAAAAAAAAAAAAAAATAAAATCTTAATTTCCATAGAAGTCAAAATTATTTAAGGATCTGTGATGGGTGATTGTGTCAACTTGTAAGAGAAGCTTAACTAAACTGGCTTAGCAATTCTACACTCTGGGTGTAGAAGACCACCCTAGGGTGGCCCATCACCTGGATGGTATAAAAGGGAAATGAAGAGGGATATATCCTGCCCAGTTTCTTTGGATTAGCTTCGGTTCCTTTGGAGGAGCTCCAGACCTTCACCTGGATACTTAGGACCTCTAGACCTTCACCTGGATCCTTCAGACCTCTAGACTTTCAGCTGGATCTCTAGTGCGCAGACGGACCCTCTGCACGCTTCCACGTCTGACTTGTAGGAAGCCCGAGGAAGCCAAATTGTAAGCTCTCAAATATTCATATATCTACCATTGTATCTGTTTCTCTAGAGAACACTGACTAATACAGGATCCCAGAAAAGATTGAAAAGATAGGTTAAATTAAAAAAAAAAAAAGATAGGTTAAATTCAACTACTGTGCTGCTGGGACACACTACCCACACCTTCCAACCTCAACTATAAATACTAAGCCAAACATACCAGATGTTGTTCAATTTTAGAATCAAGGATCACGCTTACTATCCGACGGACAAATGTGTGTCTGAGAGGATGTTTTGGTGGAGGGCCAAAAAGATCAAATATCACAAATTTTTTTTCCTTCTTTGCAAGTTGCAATAAATCAGCTAGTTTTGGAATTGACTGGTTTCTTGCTCGTTCTTTATCAGCTTCTGATAGAGGTTTCATATTGAAATATGGTCTGGTCTAAAAAGAAATACATCAGAGAAAACATTGGTTCCCATCGAAAGTATTTTTCCAGTTCTCTTGCTTTGTAACCCCACACAGCTCCACCTCTGTTTTGTTCCATTATCGCTCAACCCCCTAGGTGCTCTGAGATAAGAATTGCCAAGGGGAGAAAGAAAGTGTAATCTCCATTGGTAACTATGGTGTTTAGAGCCATTTCCTCTATATTCTAGGACTTCCTGTATTTGCACTGAAGGTCTTCAATGTTCTTATCTTGGCCTTTCTTTCCAACCCTTTTTCTATAACTCAGACTAATACGTCCCTTTCAGTCACACTGTCTTCATACATGTGCTCTCACTGTGTAATGAAAAGAATGTATGTTTTGACTTCCAAATGACGTGGATTCAACTGAATTCTATTTCTCCCTTACTTGCCACCTTTGCCCATAGCCGCCTGCTAAAATTGTATTCTCAGCCTGTTCAAATGCTACCTCCTTCATGAATCTTTCCTTAAACATTCCTGAGCTGGAGAGCATTCAATGGCCATTAAGCCCTGATGGCCCATTTTTATGCCTCAACAAATGTATGTCTCATTCTGCCTTACATAGTTATTTGTCCAAATCTTTGACCACAGTTCAAATCCTGGCTCAATGTGATTTTTTTTTTTTTTTTTTTGGTGCTGGGGATCGAACTCAGGGCCTTGTGCTTACTAGGCAAGTGCTCTAACCACTGAGCTAAATCCCCAGCCCCAATATGATTCTTGCTGTACAACTTGATAAAATAATTTAAATTCTAAGTCTTTCTCTCCCCTACAGAATGGAAGGGTAATCTACGTATTTCTGGGATTAGATTGAAAAACTAATATTATAAAATGTTTATAGGGTCTGGGAACATGTTTCATGCACAGAAAAGTACACAATTTACTTCTTATTCTCTACTGATTCTTACTAGAGTAAGAAGCCATCATGGCAGGAACTGTCACATGTTCTTCGCAGTGCACTGCACTTAACCATATACACAGCAGGTATTACATGTGCTATACTAAGTTTAATAGGTTTGTCAGTTTTAGGTCATTTATGGGCAAAGCAAGTGATAAAGATCTCTCCTACAAGGAGGAAGCAGGAGCTACTTCACATTTTCTTAAGACTCCAGTAAACTCTTTTTCCCCATGCAACATCATCGTCATTCTCATCCCACTCTTTCCATTTCTTCTCCTCCTTCTCTTACCTTCCTAAATAAGCTGCCCTTTCTCGCAAATATTGTCAGCATTGCCCATGAAATTGCTAGGCCAGCTCTGCTTTCTGGATGCCATTAGGTGAGTAGTTTTACTTTTCCATGCCCTTCTGCCATGATGCTTTTGCCTTGGAGCCAGCCAACATGAAACATCTGAAACTGTGAGCCAAAACAAACCTTTTCTCCTTTAAACTGTGTTTGTCAGGTATTTTGTTACAGCAACAGAAATATAACTAACTGAAAATTGTTACAGAGATGTGGGATTGTTGGGAGAAAAGATTGGAGAATCAGGCTAAAGAAATCCCAGGAGGCTGTAAGTAGAGAATGATAGGAAATTATGTTGGTTTCAGAAGACCAGAATGCTTAGAAGGATGTGGAAAGGGAAGACTGTTCTCATGAAGTTTCATACAGGTATGAGAATTCTACTGGAAATTGGATTAGAGGCCATTCATGTTAATTCTGGTAAAGAATTTGTCTATATTTTGTCCACATCCTAAGACTTCATGTGAGGGTGAATTTAAAGGTGTTGTGAATATTGACTGCCTTTAGCCATATCCACAGTGAGAAATGGGAACAAAAGACCTGAAAGACTGGAAAAAACTTTGAGTTTGGGACATGCTTATAATCCTAGCAGTCTGGGAAGCTGAGGAAGGAGGCTCACAAGTTCAAGTCTAGTTTGGACAATTTAGTGATTTAGCAAAACCCCGTTTTAAAAAAATAAAGGTTGAAGACACAGCTCAGAGCAAAAGCCCTGGGTTCAACCTCCAGTACCTCAAAAATAAAATAAAGGAAAACAAGAAGCCAAGTACTTTCTCAAGGACAACAGAAAATATGCCTCAAGGACATCTGAAGAATTGGCCAGTGTCCACCTATTGCAAGTTCAAGGGTGTAAAAGTGTAAAGTTGTTTGAAAGATGTTGCTTTGAGGAGAGCCCCAGTATGCCCTGAGGGTGTGTAGGGAAGTATTTGCCTGAGTTCTGCCTTCCAGGCACTCAGAGGCCGCTGCATCCATGATCCACTGGGTACTGCTCAAACTGGTCATACACGTTGGCACTGTCCATGTGATTCTGGTTATGTAGGCATATAGAATGCAAGCATGACAGGGTCTTGCCACATAGTTCAGGCTGACTCTGAACTCAATGTAGCCCAGGCTGGCCTTGAACTTTCAACAACTTCCTGCCTCAGGTGAGCAAGACTTTATAAACAAATCTTTCTCTAACTCCTATGTTATGCTTGCACGAAACATTCTTTGTATTAGTACTTGTCTCACTGACCCTTTGGAATTCAGGAATGTATATGTACCTTCGGGTTTTTTTCTTTTTGATTTTGGGTTTTTAAAAAAAATTCGTTTGTTTTTATTTTTTGATGCTGGGGATCGAACTCAGGGCCTTGTGCTTGCTAGGCAAGTGCTCTGCCACTGAGACAAATCCTCAAAGCAGCAACACATACTTTTACTGCTTCTCTACTTTTCATGGCAATGTAGTTATCGCCATAGATTTTATAGAAATATAGGCTGTAACTTGTCAAACTGTGTCATCAAGGCCATATCTGGAGAATCACATTTGATAATATATTCTACTTAATCAAGTAAAACAAACCCTTTGTCCTCATTAAAGACACAGATATAACTGCTATTTGGAAAAGTGCTGATAAGCTTTCCTAGGCAAACTGTCTGATATCCGTTGTATATTTTTTTTAAATTTTTTTT
>PVJO010034609.1:0-10807 GCA_004026905.1 Hystrix cristata | reverse complement strand
TTTTTTATGTGTGTCTACTCTAAATTCACTAAGCAGGTCTTTCATTATGGTCATCATCTCTGACTTAACTTGGCCAATTATTTCTAATCTGATGTTCTCTATAACCTCATCCATCTGTTTTTTAACTTCTGCTGCTATCATTTCTGAAAGTTTGGTTGAGTGTTTTCCAATTTCCTCTATTTCATTGTCCTCTGGATTTTTTCTGGATGAGCTGGGGGTCTGGGGTTGTATTTTGCTTCTGGGTCTCGACATTTTCTTTCTTTTTTTTTTGGTGTCTATATGTATTTCCCCCCTTTTAGTTTCAGTGCTGATTTTTATATTTTGATTATGGGAGGTTGCTTGAAGACAAATATCAATACTTTTTAGGAGAATTCTGTTTGTTCAGTGTCTTCTAGGCTTATGTGATTCTTGGCTCTCATGATTGTCTCAAGACCCTGGATTATGTTAATGATTATTACCTCCGATAATTACAGTATTACTATATGAGAATGTACAACTGGTTATAGTCTGTGTGGCACACTCATTACACTAGTACATTAACAATAGCATCAATTACATTCATGAAATTGACCGACTGTGGTAGAAATTAACTTTGTATCTTTAACCATAAGAGCAAGGTCTACACCGTCATAAAGCAGAATCCAATATAAACCAGGAATTTTCATGTAGTGGGTATTTTGTTAGTAGAGTGATTTTCCACCCCTGCTTGTAGCAGGGATAATGAGGGATCAGAAAAGGTATAGAGGTAATGAGGAAAGTTCTATTAGATGTAAAACTTACAATAGGATATTACTTATGCTTTAAGAAACTTGAGTAGATAGTTTACAAACAGTGAAAGGTGATAGTAGTGGGTCAAACCATATAAATTCTATACAATATTTACTCATATGAAAAAGGAAAAGGAGAGAGAAAACAAGAAGAAAAGGAAAAATAGCATTTGCTTAAGGAAGGAAAGATATGAGCCAAGCAGTAGTCAATAAAAGTAAAAATCAAAACAACAAAAACAAGAAAGAATATGTAGACAAGAGAATGTGTTGGACAGGTATCAGGGTGAATAAGAGAAAGAGAAAATAAGGAGAAACAAAACCAATATATACATATATCATGTATACATATACATACAGTGGGATTTCTCTGATGGTCACCACTCTGTGGGGGGCACAGGCCTTAACCTGATTCTGTGCTCGTTAGCCCTACCGAGCCTGCAGTGGTCCGTGCTGGGTACTATGTTGATCCTGGCCTCCAAGCATGAAGTCTGGGGGCAGTTGTCAGACTGCAGCAGTCTGGGGGATCTTTGGTAGCCCGCCCATGTCTCCTTATAGTTTATGTCTCTAAAAGTTCTTTAGTGGTGTGGGTATTGTTGGCTTGTATCAGAAGAGAAATGGGAAAAGAAAAAAAAAAAAAGAAGACACTGAGGGAGAGAGGTAACACTGCTTTCAGTGCAAGGTGTTTCCCACCCTATTTGATGTTAACCGTGCCGGTGCATGGGCCAAGCCAGCGCAAATCCGCGCCGGGAAGCACCTGACCCGCAAGCTCAAGCCTCCTGCCCACGACGGAGTCTGGAGCTGTCTTGATATGTGTATTTTGAAACATAACTTGCAACCCTGAGATAAAATCTACTTGGTCACAATGTACGATCCTCTTGACGACTTGCTGCATTCTATCTGTCAGTATCTTCCAGTTGTGTTCTATTTGCCAATAATCTTTGCATCTACATTCATTAAGGATATTGGCCTGTAATTTTCTTTTGTAGTTGGGTCTTTGTCTGGTTTTAGAATGAGTGATGCTGGCTAATAGAAATGAGTTTGGAAGTACTCCTTCCTTTTCAATGTCATTGCAGAGTTTAAGGAGTATTGGTGTTATAACCTCCTTAAAGTTCTTGTAGAATCCAGCAGTGAATCCATCAGCTCCTGGGCTTTTCTTAGTTGGTAAGTTTTTTATTACTGCCTAAATTTCATTATTTGTTATTTGATTATTCAGAATTTTTATGTCTTCTTCATTTAGTTTTGGTAATTCACATGAGTCTAAGAATCTGTCAGTTTCTTCAAAATTTTCCAGTTCATTAGAGTACAATTTTTCAAGGTAGCTACTATCTTCTTAATTTCATTGGTGTCTATTTTTATTTTTAATTGCAATTAATGTGAGTCTTTCTTTTCGTGAGTTTGGCTAATAGCTTATCCATTTTGTTTATTCTTTCAAAGAATCCACTCTTCAATTCATTGATTCTTGGCAATGTTTTCTAGTCTCAATTTAATTAATTTCCTCTCTGGTCTTTATGATTTCCGTCTTAAATTCAGTTTGGTTTTAGACTGTTGCTATCTTTTAACTATCTTGAGGTTCATCAGTAGGTTTTTTATTTGAGTTTGTTCTGTTTTTCTAATGTGAGCATTGACTGCAACAAGCTTTCTTCTGGGGACTGTTTGGTGTCCCATTGGTTCTGGAAATTGTCGTTGATTCCAAAAATTATTTAATTTCTTCCTTAATTTCTTATGTGACCCATTGGGTGTTCAGGAGTGTGTTAATTAAAATAACCACAGAAAATATTTCCTGTGGTTTCTTCTGCAGTAGATTTCTAGTTTCAACACTCTATGGTCTGATAGTGAACATGGGGGAATTTTGATTCTTTTATACTTATTTAAGCACTGTTTGTGGACTAGTGTATGATCAATTTTGGAGAAAGTTCTGTGTGCTGCTAGGAAAATGTGTATCTGTTGCAGTAGGGTAACACTGCAGGGTAGAGTAGTAGGGCAGAGCACTTTTCTCTGACATCTTTCAAGATTCTTTTTGTTGGATGTCTGGAATCTTGACCAAGATGTGTCACAGGCAGGTTCCTCTTTCATCTGAACCATTCAGTATTCTGTAATCTTCATTTACTTGTATGTTAAAATCAGTTATGATGGATCTCCTTTCTTCATTCTTTATCTTTAGTGCTTGGTATATAGTAAGTGCTTAACAAATAAGTTTTGAATAAACACCACTATCTGTGATACTTATAAATGCAATCAATGATAGCTTCTACAGTTGAGAGCAATGCTTTTCTTCATGGAAATTGCATAGTGTCAGGCAAAAGAGTGAATATAAATGCACAATTTGAGGGGATTGCTTTTGGTTTTGTGAGAAATTTACCAACTCAATGAATAAACATTGAAATTGTGGACAGTACTAAAATTTACTATATCATGCAATAGTATACTTCAAGATCTTGGGATTAATTCAATACAGACATTATCTGGGATTCATCTTTGAGAACTGTAGAAATATTAGAATAGTGGATAGCAGATACGACCTGTTGCTTCCTCATAACTATCTGTCTTATCTCACTGGCAAGCACTCTGTGGATGTTCATATTCCACTTACACATACACACACACACACACACACACACACACAAAGTTAACATGAAGATGGAAGGTGTTTGAATTTTTGTTGAATTGAAATTGATTCAAAAAAAAATAACTGAGACAAGGCATCAAGAGAAAGTAGACAATACTTACAACAAGAACCACACTAATATTTGCCTACTTACCCAGTAGCTTACCCCATTGTGCTTTCAGATAATCAGTACCTCTAATCAACTGGCCATAATTAAGTTTATTGACTGATTCACAATTAGTTGTTCTACAAGACAACTAATCCATAGAAATAACTAGCTAGAAAAATTTCACAGCTTATCCAAGGTTTGTCACTGTCCCTTTTCATGAGGTCTCTCACAGTTTAGAGAATCATTTGCTTTTAAAAATATATATGGTAGTGAAAATGCTCCAGAATAAAAAAAGGGAGCGGAAGTGACAGAGGACTGAATATACAACTCAACTTGACTAGAGTACAGAGGAAATATTACCGTAACAGCACAGAAAGAAGGAAAACAATGAAGAGAGATCGTAGCTGACAAAAGTAGAATCAAGTAACTAGGTTGAGAGTGTTCAAGTGAAACACAGTTTCAGTTACAGAAAACAAGAGTCAAGAGAAAAGCAGAAATGATAGAAGGCAAAAGAGAGAAAATAAAATTTAAGAATCTTCCATTCATAATAAAATATTCAAAATACCATACCTATCTTTTACTTAGTATCATATAAATGAACATGTGTTAGGATTAAAACTAAGTCTTTCACACTTTAAGAAATTTATAAACTTTGCTCAAAAAATTCATACTTCAAAGAATAAGTGCAGATAAATGACAATTCAGAGAATTAAAAGGGAAGATGTGACTTCTATACAAAAAGCAGCAATTTTGTTGGATAAAATATCATATACAGTCATATAACATATAGAATTAAACAACTGCTAATGTCTCCAAAGCTTTCAAAGATCAAATGATGCCTTCATGGATTCAAACTCTTCTTCACGGGATCTCAAAATATATTACTACATGGTAAAATTTATTCATTAAAACTTCTCATGTGACAATAGATGTTTGATATATTTCGTGGAAAAGTAAATTGAGCAGATTTTTGAGACTTCTCTGAGTCAAGCCAAGGAAAAAAGTTATGACTTCAAACCAGAAGACACAGTTCACCAGGTCTTTTCTCTCTTTACTTCCAATAACTAAAATTAACATAATACTGAACCACCTACTAGAATTGCTTGTATATGTATTATAGGATCTGCTTGAATATGCTATTATAGGATCAATAAATAAAGTGAAAAATGTAAACATACAAGTCAAATTCTGCATTTTATCTTTAACTCAAGTTAACATGCAGATGGAACATGTTCAAATTTTGCTGAGTTTCACAAACTCGAGTTTTTGAATAAAGTTTCATATACATAAATAATTTTGAAATTTGCAGAATGTAGCCCATGAATAAAACATGAAAAGGGACAGGGAAAATGAGACTATTTTGAAAAGTATTTCACTTCCTAGAAGAACTATCAGAAACTCACACATTACTGATTTTTATTCTCCTTGGATTTGTCAACACATACTCAGCATCTCAGGTCCACTGCACATTACTAAAGGATTGCCTGAGAAGCTTGTTAAACATCCAAGGGTTCAGTGTTCCAATTAAGGAAGTTTAGGGATTCAAAGCAGAAAATACTTGATCTAGGCATTTACAAGCCAGTTGTACAAACAAGAAAAATGCAAGGACAACTCAGAGGCATCAGCACAAGGCAGATGTTGCTACATGACTAACTGTGGTCAGTGCAGAGTGCAGGTGCAGCTATGGCCTGCTCTATGGGGCCAGGCCTGCTCCACAGTTTTCCAAGTTATTTAAATCTCCTGCCTTGTTTTTTTCCTTCTCATTGAGGCCTAAGGAGCAATAACTAGAAGGATTTAGTATCTGTCTTCCCATTTCCAACATTAAAAGCATGGAGAAGTGTTTCTCTGGCTAAAATTTAACCAAGTCCTATGAGTGATTTAACCAAGTCCTTCCAAACTATACTGAAAAGAATACTTCCAGTCTTGAAAATTACAAACAGTTAAAGAAATGTTTCTTGGTTTTCCCAGAGTGGGATTATAGGCTATATTCCCTTACTTAGCAGTTTTCTCCAGTTCATCAGCTCCCTACTGGTTTCAACTCCAAGTTCATACTCCTTAGTATAGCATACAAAGTCTCCTGAACACAACCTCTATCTCCCTTTCCAGTTTTATGTTTGGTCATTATACAACTATGAACCTTTACTTCAGCCAAGGGCAAGAAGTTTTCATATTTAAAAACAAGGAAATGTGTTCTCTCACTTAACAAAGTACCCTGATTGCTATAATTGACCTTATAGTAACATCTACTTTACATTGTTAGCTGTGTGTGTGTGTGTGTGTGTGTGTGTGTGTGTGTTTTATAGGCTTTTCTTGCTTTTACAGCTAAGTTGTTAACTCCTACATCAATTGTTTTAAAAGATGGGTCTCTAGACTACATGAAATGGACATTAGAGTTTGTTAACAAAGTAAGTATTTCAATGCTATCATAAAGCATCTATGGTCTATCTCTAAGCTCTACCTAAGTGTTAGAGTCATTCAGAGACCTGTTCCCCTGAAGTTACACAATGGCTTCTAGCAGCATTTGAAACCTAATGTATCTCCCTTCTAATCCAGCAGGACACAGAAGGTAATTCCCATAGTTTCCTTGAAGAGTAGAAAACTTAATTCACAGAACTTCCCAAACCATCTTTCTTTGGCTCTTATAGGCCCAGACTCTATAAAAATGCCCATTCCTGAACCAGATATGAGCTATTCCAACATGGATTTGAGAGTCAACCACAAACGCCACGATGCAGACCTACTTGCAATTTTAATAAAGCCCACATTCTCTCACATTTCAGTGGCTTTCATATTCTTTTTGCCTTTACCTTAAATGTCTTCCTCTCATCATGCCTTAGCCAGATGGTACTCATCCTACAGAGCTTATATCAAAAATCATCTCTTTTCAAAAGGATTTGCTCACCATCTTAAATCAGCTCCCTACATCAAGGTAGTTGCCACTCCCTTTGTTTCTCATACTTCAGCCATTTAGTTTCCTGTCTATACTCGTAAAGGTGTGGGGTGTGCATTGTTCATCAGGGTAATCACAAAACATAGCACAGTTAATATCTTTAAAAAATACACGCAGGGGGCTGGGGATTTAGCTCAGTGATTAGAGTGCTTGCTTTGCAAGCACAAGGCCCTGAGTTCAATCCCCGGCACCACAAAAAAAAAAAAAAAATACACGCAGGAAAAAAATCCATTAAATCCTAATGGGATAATTATGAAGGAATAAATGAAAACAATATCAGCAAGAAAAACCCTTCCTGAATCCAAGCCAGGAGCTCCCTAGCTGGTTAGCCCTAAAACTCCTGCCATTTGGGGAAGTGGAGGTAGGGACTTTAGTCAGACCACATCTTGAGAGCAAAGTCTACACTGGCAAGAAATGCTCAGTAAATTTGAATCAATTTATGAATGAATGAACAACCACATTAATGACACACAAATGTGTCAAAATTTCTTTGAAAACTAAATACAGTCATCCAAACATCACGTTCCATGAAGGAACTAAGTCATAAATTTAATTTGACCATATTTTGTAAACAGAAATTGATAACTCTGGTTGCTGTCCACTGGGAGGAAAAGCTCTCCTTTATCTCATTTGAAATTCATTCGACAACTGGGTTGCCTCTTTAGTTCTCTTGGACTCTTGATTTCATGGCTTTCTTGCTGTATTTGTTGGAAACACGATGATTAGAGGTAACAGGTGTGCATTACGGTAGCAAAGAAGCCAAGAGCAAAGGTTCTCAGTTCTTCCACATGTTTCTATTAGACATGCTCTGATTTTTATCAATTTTAAATATGAATGTTCTTTAAGATTTTATCTTAACAATTTCAAAAGACTATCTTAATTATAATGGATAATATTTGGTAATTATTCACTTCATACCGAGCTAAACATTTAACATGGATTATAAGGCCTATAAAAACTCTGTACAATTAGCATCAGTACTACTACTACTATTTTTATGCATTTGGAATCTAAGCTTAAATTGTAATTATAGTTTATAAAAAGTTTATAGATACTTACTTGATAATATACGTCCAAATTTTTTTATTTAACTTATAAACAATCTTCTACCACAAAATAAAATATGTAAGAGTAGCTAATAATCCATGAAGAAGTCACTGCTTACCCACAAGTACTAACAGTATATTTTGGAGTCTCCTGTCCTCCTTTGACTTTGGCCTCCAACCTCCCTGCCTGATGGTTCAATTTTGCATAAAATTTCAGTTACTATACAGAGCTGCAAAATGTTATAAAGAAATAGATGAGGTATATTCCTGAAGAGAGAAAGAATATTGGATTTGGGATAAAAGAAATAAGTAAAGTCTTTTAAAAGACAATGTGACCCACACATGTAGTCCCAGCTACTCAGGAGGCTGAGGCAGGAGGATCTCAAGTTGATGGCCAGCCTAGACAACTTAGCAAGACCCTGTCAAAAGAGGTGGGGAGAGAGGGAGGGAGGGAGGAAGGAAGGAAAGAAGGAAAAGAAGATGAGACAATAGAATAGACACTGTCCATCAAAAATATATTAATGGCCAAAGTTAAAACAATAAAACCTGTCTTAATAAAGAACTTTTAGAAATTAATTAGCTACAGTTGAGATATCACTCCCAAAAATATGCCTATAAGGTAAAAAATATGCTATATTATGAATTTCAAAACTATTAAATATTAAATACGGTGTAGAGAACTACAAATTCAGTATACAATATTCAGTATACAGTATAGAGAACTATAAATTAGAAAGCAACAAGCCGCATATTTTGATTATCAAATTAGGAAATATTAACAAAATGACAGAAGTCACTGTTCTGAGAGAGTTTAAAGAACTGAGAGAGTTTGAATTTAACATAAATCAGAACTGAATATAAATTCATCTAAAATAAGGGAGGAGATTTTAACAAAGTTTTTAAAAACTTTTCAATAAATATTTTACATTCCCTTTCATCCTAAGAAGTATTCATTAGGTGTTCATAATTATAAAAATCTCTATCTCAACATTGTTTATAATATAGGTGATTAATAAATAAATTATATCACATTTGATAAGGAACAGTTTTTATTCAGTCAACCAAGTTTAATGACTTAGAAATCTATATACAATAATATAAACTTCTTGTGTGTGTGTGTGTGTGTGTGTGTGTGTGTGTGTGTGTGTGTGATGGGAAAAAATCAGACCTTATATAGAGTATGAACTTGTGTCTTTAGAAAAATGAGAGACCAAAACATGCTGAGTGCATAAATTTCATTAGTAAGATTATAAAGGAGTCAGAGATTTTCTTCAACGAGCATATATGACAGTTACGCTCTAATTATTTTGAAAATGAGTGTTCATACTCTGGGGTCTGACACAGGAGAACAAAAAGGGGCCGACCATGACTGCAAACAAATTACGCTACGCAAGGAAGCACTTACACCGCTTGGGGGCAATGAGCTGAAGGAAAGAGGAGTCAAGATGAATAAACAGATCTCGTTACCAATATTGTAGACCAAAACAACTCAGCCATGACTTTGATGTTGTCAAGAGACAAACAGATTGAACATAAACCACAATACAGGTACTGACCCTTTTGAGGCAGTTTTGCAAGCTTGGAGTTCCTCTCATGCTGGGACTGTCTTTTCCTGGGAGACTGATCACTAAAGCAAAATCGTGGCCACAGTGGGGTACGAAGTTTTTGAAAAACATCATCCCTTCCACTGGCAACATCCTGAAGTGCACTTAGAAAGCCATGTTGTCAGCCTAAAGTCCTACAGACAATACTGTCTATGGTATGAAAGGAGAAGACAGATTTGGTCATGGCCTCAACTGAGAATGATGGAGGTTATCCACAGTTGATTACTTAGCTAGCAGTAAACATGTTCCCTAGAGTACGGAGCTCTCTGATTCTTTTTTTTTTTTTTTTGATGCCGGGGATCGAACTCAGGGCCTTGTGCTTGGAAGGCAAACACTCTAACCACTGAGCTAAATCCCCAGCCCCTAGACTCTGATTCTTACAGTAAACTTCAAGACTGCAACCACAGTACTGTACTTGGCAGTATTCCCAATGCGATTCATAAGAAATCTGTTCTTATCAACAAAACATAAAGTACTTACTTTTGAAAGTGTTTCTTCCAATATTCCTATTAAGGATTTGTACTGTTGTCATTTCATTGTGTGTATTTCCCTACACTTGGAGGTCTAGAAGAAATAAATACGTGACGCTTTCTTTACCTTACCTTCATACATCATCAGCAAGCTCTTCACCCCACTCCCATCTGCACTCTCCTGAAGCACAAGGATGCTAAGTTTCTCAGCGGTTATCATCAGTGTCCTCTCAATTTGCAAATTGTCCCATTTTCATTGCTCATATTGACCGATATGTTTAGGAATGGAAACTTGAGTGTTCATTTCTTTTTTTTAACTAAAACATAGAGGACACATTACACTTCATGGTAGAGAGTTAAATACACTGTGTTCTGAGAGATTCTGTTAAAAAGTCAGATGATTCATTTTCTTGGTGGTTTTCTTAATGCTTACCAATTTCATTATGGTATGGTTCCCCTTAATTTTGTCCTTTTTCTTGCCTGATATTAAAGAGGAATCAAAATAAGACAAGTTCAATGAGTTTTTTCTTGCCTATTTTAAATGTGCCAAATTTCTAACAGTTTGATCTCCATTCAGAAGTTAATAAGGATAGATTAATACCACTAAGTTGTCATTTCAATTTTTATTGGCTGATAGAAGAATAGAGTTGAAAAGTCTTGAAGGACACAAGTGACTATTCTCAATATAGAAATTTACTCACAAATTTTTCTAGTGAATTATCAAGGCTCTATTTGAACATAACCAATCACAAGAAATTCACTGTCTCTGGTGAGTACTATGATTTGATTTACCAAACACCCCTCACCAGAGGACTTGTCGCTACACCCCTCAGTGCTACTTGTAAACAGCACTCTCTGGGGACTGTCCCAGGTGCCCAGGACTGCCTTATCCAGTACTAGACCTTTCCAGCCTGGCCATGGTCAATGAACGGGCCACCTGGAGAAAATTCCCGAAGCTCTGCTTGGCTTCTATTTTTATTTTTATTTTTACCAAGAACATGTATTGGTACATTGTATACATAATGATCATAATCAACATGGTTATTTTGTACCTGTACATGATACATCTTGGTTTTCCCCCCTCTTCCTCTCTTCCCCTCCCCTCTCTTCCATTCACCCACCCCTCCCTATTTGCAACAAGTGTAGTTACACTTTACCATTTTTTCCCCTTTCATTTTACTTTTCTTTTAACCTTCTTCTTTATCCCCCTTTTCCCTATCTAGTTCTCCTCTCTTTTGAATACTATCTCTCTCTCT
>PVJO010034608.1:0-10762 GCA_004026905.1 Hystrix cristata | reverse complement strand
TTGGCCTTCCTGTGAGGGTTAGGGGGGCGTTTTTGATGCCAAAGTGCTTGCACCTGCCTGCAAGGTTGAGGCCACGAGCAATCTCCCATTTAAGGCTTCTGCGTTGTGCAGGGCTGAAGCAAATGTACTCAGCCTTAGGGTTAGGCTGGGCGTTTCTCTGAGGTGTTCAGTGTACTTTTTAGGGGCGAATTGCTTGAGTTTGAGTGTCGACTTGAGGGCACACCCAATCTTTCCCTTCTCGTTATCCTTAGTGTCAGTGCACAGCCACATTTCTCTGGGGTTAGTGTTAGGATCGGCCTTCCGGTGAAGCTTAACATGACCTTTACCGTGGAAAAATACTTAGGAGTGAGTGCAAAGTTTAGGGCACCTGAAAGTTGACATGCAGCCTCATCCTTCCTGAAGGGCACAGCAAAATGGTCTCAGGGTTAGGGTTAACATTGGCGATTCTGTGAGGTTTCTAGTGATGTTTTCTCTGCCAAAATAAGCGGGACTGATTGCCAAGTCTAGAGCACGCCAAATAGTAGAGATAACGTTACTCTTCCCGGCAGTGCACAGCAAAATTTCCTCAGAGTTGGGGTTAGGATTTGACTTCCGGTAAGGGTTAGTCTGACCTTTGACATGGCAAAAGACTTGGGCTTGAGTGCCCAGTTGAGGGCCCCTGAAATCTTCAAATTAGCCTTCACCTTTGGCGTCGTGGACGAAGAAAATATTCTCACGGTTAGGGTTAGGATTGGCCTTCCTGTGAGGGTTAGGAGTGCATTTTTGATGCCAAAGTGCTTGCACCTGCCCGCAAGACTGAGGCCACGGGCAGTCTTCCATTTAGGCTTCTGCGTCGTGCAGGGCCGAAGGAAATGTACTCAGCCTTAGGGTTAGGATGGGCATTTCTCAAAGGTGTACAGTGCACTTTTTAGTGGCCAAACGCTTGGGTTTGAGTGCCCACTTGTGGGTATACCCAATCTTTCCCTTCTCATTATCCTTAGTGTCAGTACACAGCCACATTTCCCCACAGTTAGGGTTAGGATTGGCCTGCCTGCGAGGGTTAGGGGGTGTGTTTTTGATGCCAAAGTGCTTGCACCTGCCCGCAAGGTTGAGGCCACGGGCAATCTTCCATTTAGGCTTCTGCGTCGTGCAGGGCCGAAGGAAATGTACTCAACCTTATGGTTAGGATGGGTGTTTCTCTGAGGTGTTCAGTGCCCTTTTTAGTGGCGAACTGCTTGGGTGTGAGTGCAGACTTGAGGGCACACCCAATCTTTCCCTTCTCATTATCCTTAGTGTCAGTGCACAGCCACATTTTCCCGGGGTTAGTGTTAGCATTGGCCTTCCGCTGAACCTTAGCCTGACCTTTTACCTGGTAATATACTTCGCAATGAGTGCAAAGTTTAGGGCACCTGAAAGTTGACATCAGCCTCATCCTTCATGGCAGGACACAACAAAATAGACTCAGAGTTAGGGTTAGAATTGGCGTTCCTGTTGGGTTTGCAGTGATGTTTTCTGTGGCAAAATAAGCGGGATTGGTTGCCAAGTTTAGAGCATGCCAAATAATAGAGATAGCACCCTTCCTGGCAGTGCACAGCAAAATATCCTCTGGGTTTGGGTTCGGATTTCACTTATGATGAGGTCCAGCTTGACCCTCGACATGGTAGAGGACTTGGGCTTGAGTGCAAAGGTTAGCACACATGCACACTTCCAATCAGTTATGTTTAGCAGCAGGGCACAACAAAATATTGTCAAGTTTGGGGTTCGGTTTGGCCTTCCTCTCGGCTTAGTGTAACATTTTACATGGCAAAATACTTTGGCTTGCTTGCAAGTTTTTGTGCACATGAAATGGTACATTTAGCGTTATACTTCGCAGCAGGGCAGTGCAATATGTACTCAGAGTTAGGGTTAGGATTGGTGTTCCTAGGAGGCTTATGCTGAGGTTTTCTTTGCGGGAAAATACTTGGGTTTGATTAGCAAGTTTAGGGCACACCAAGTCTTACAGTTTGCCTTATCCTTCATGGGAGGCCACAGCAAAACTTCCTCTGGGTTAGGGTTAGTACTGGCCTTCCGCTGAGGTTTAGCTTGACCTTTAACGGGGCCAAAGACTTGGGATTAAGTGTCACGTTTAGGGCCCAGTAAATCTTACCATTAGCCTTATCCTTCTGGTCAGTGCACAACAAAATGTACCCTGTGTTTAGGGTTAGGGTCAGACTTCCAGTGAGGCTAAGACTCTCGGACACTGCAGTAGATGGGAGAGGCTTGAACCCGGGTTGAGTTCTGGCTTGCAGTGCTGCTAGCTGCCTGGCTTTGGCCTGTGGCTGTGGCAGAAGCAGCTGCTCTCCTGATCTAGGGGGCTGAGGACCTGGGGGACCAGAGAGCCTGCCCTTGATGCTGCCACTGAGGCAGGGAATCTAGGGAAGGAAAGTGCTGGCCAAGGTGAGCGCCCCTAGAAGGAGGGGGAGAGTATGAGAGACCAGGACCTCAGAGCTGGGCTTGGCCCTGTGTGCTGACACTTCTCAATGCTGCTGTCTCGTCCTGAGGGGCAGAGTCCAAGAAAAGGGTCACCAAATGTCCCCATGGCAGAGTCCTTAGTCAGCATTTGTTCTGCTTAGAATGACTAAGAGCATGTGTCAAACAGATAAATACATAAATTATTTATCTGTTGTGTGCATATTATACATTAACTATTTAATGCAATGATAGTTTTAATCATTTGTATAACATTTTAAATTCTGGCAAATTGAATATGAACCTCAGAACCCACAGTGGGTGCCTCACCACCCAGGCCTGCCCCACTGCAGAGTCTGAGCAACACGCACTCAGGACTCACCTGTGAGTCCCTGTGGACCAAGCAGTGACCTGCAGTCATTGCTGAGGACTTCAGGGAGCAGCGTGGGGTCAGCTCTGAAGTCATAGCCCCTGACCCTGCCACGTCCTCTCCTCCGAGACACCACTCAGTGTTTCTCATCAGCGCCTCTGAATGGAGATGGGTTCTCTGTGGCTTCTGCCCCTCTGTCTCTGAACTCACAAGACCACTTTCTTGTTTGACTCGTGGCTGCCCTTGTTCTCTCACCATCCTGCCTCGTTACTGACCCAGAGTTCAGACTCTAAAAATACTCCTGGGAAGGGCATCATTGTTAGGGTGCATGACCGATCACAAAGTAAAATGGGCACTATTAAGGCATGCTGCCTCTTCCTCTTCAGGGGAAGGACACTTTGCACCTTGCCATATGCTTCAATGTTTTGGGCTGATTTGCTTTACATCATAGTATCTAGAATGCAACTAATAATTATAGAAAGAATATGAAAGTAGGATGTCATCTATTGATGGGAAGTGAACATGAGTGTCTGTGTTCCTCACAGTATTTTTGCACTTTTACCTCTGACATTATACTAAAATAAAAAGTCAACATAAAGTATGTGTAAATGTACAAAATGCTATGGACAAGAAACAAACGCAAATTGTAAATTGTAGGTTATACTGCAATGATGTATTAAGTAACTTAATATTGTAAATATAACTTTCTCAAATTAATCCAATAAAGTGACAATCAGAATTTGTTATAGTTTAGATTTAAATGTCCTCCAAAAGTCTCAGTGTACGAAGGTGAGATTTCCAGAAAAATGATTGGATCACAAGGGCTCTAATGTCACCTGTGGGTCAATCCATTAATGAGGTTGTAACTTGATGGCATTATTAGGAGGCCATGGAAGTGTGACCTGGCTAAAGGAGGTGCATGATGGGAGTGTGCCTGTGTGAACCGATCAGAGATGCTAGGACACAGGACCCAACAAAATTGAAAGAGTTTCCACAGATGTGCTGAACCATCTTGTGGTCCCCTCGCCTGGGAGCCAGAAGAACAGGAGGCAGAGGAGCTGAGCTGGGGCATCCATGGCTCACTCTGGGTCCTACCTGAAGCAGATCTTCCCTGAGCTTTGAGCACAGCACTGATACAGGGTCCCGATGGCAGGGCGGGCTGGGAGGAGCATGCAAAGCAGCTGGAGCAGCGTGATCTAGGCTCCAGCGGCAGAGACATTGGCCTGGTCTTCTCTGCACTGGAACAATTTCTTCTCAGGTGGCCATGTCAGAAAAGGTCCTTTGTTCAGCCTGAATGTAGAATTTCCCTTTTGTGTTTACAGAATTTAATCTTTGTGACACCCCCCCATCTCACCAAGTACCTAGACTCAGCCAGATGGTGTTCAGTACAAATCTCTATTAGGAACAAGATAGAAGCATATGGGGACACTGCTTCTCCCCACCTCTAATGAGTCTAATCATCTCCCTGGGTTCATGATTGGTCTGGTTGGAACAAGTGTTTGTGTGAAATTTGTCTTCCAGACATTCTTTTCCTTTGCAGCTCTGCAATCATTCCCAATGTCCCTGATGCAGGCTTGTAGGAATTTGCAAAGGGGAACATTCAATTAGGCTGAGTAGAGTGGGCCAGTGGACAACCACAAACACACAGATGAACAGCACAGACTCTCTCATCTTTCCATGTACTTATTCCATTTTCCTGAAGACAGACAATAAAACTTTCCCTACAGGTCAGGGAATACTGGATAAAGGCACCAAAAACGCACAAGAGAGAAAGGAAAATAGTTTCAATAAATAGCACTGGGAAAAATTGATATAGGCTAGCAGAATGATGGGACAGTAATAGAGCTACCATACAACCCACGATCCCACCCCTGGAGTAACTCCAAAGGAAATTAAATCGGAATCTTGAAGAGCCATCTGGACTCTCAGGCTCAGTACACATTATTCACAGTAGCGAAGATGTAGAAGCAACATATACAGTAGAATATTATTTGGTCATAAACTGGAATGGAAGCCCTACCATTCATGACAACATGAATGAACCTAGTGGGTAGCACACCAAGCGAAATGAGCCAGGCACAGTGAAATACTGTATCTCACTTACATGTAGATTCTAAAATGGCATACTCACAGAAGCCTGGGGAGGTCCCACCCTGAACAAAATGTAAAAGAGGGAAGAGACTCATTTCTCTCTTCTCTCCTGCTCTTCCTCCTGACGTGGGTGCATTTTATGGTTCTGTTGCCAGTGGACATCAGATTCTTTGTTTTCCAGCCTCTGAATGTGGATTTGCACCAGCGAACCTGTGGGAGCTTTCAGGCTTTGGGCCTGGTCTGAGGGGACATGCTTGTCACTTTCATTTGAGGTTTCCAGCTCTTGGACAGAAGAGGTATAAACTTTCCTGGCTCTCCAGCTTGCAGACAGCCATTGTGGAACCTTTCAACTTCTGTGATCATCTGAACCCATCTAATAAGTCCTTTTGTTATGATAGAGATAAATGATAGATAGATAATTCTACTAATTCTATCTTTCTGGAGAACCCTAATCAATGCACTGACAAAAATTTAAGCTATATAAAAACTACCCACAAAAGTAGAAAATGATGTATTAATCTGCATGCATTATTTTATTTGATCACAAATTATCTCCTCCAAATAATATCCAAATGGCTAAGGAAAACAACATATGAGAAGTTACTCAATGTCATTACTCATCAAAGAAATGTAAGTTTTAACCACAATACCACTTCAAGGTCTACTATAACATAGTTATAATTTTTAAAAGTCAAACAATACCAAGTATATTAGGAAGGCTTTAGAGCAACAAACATTTTTGTGCATAGCTAGTAGAGTGTGAATTTGTTCCCAATTTTAGAAAACTGTCTGGCAGTGTTTATACTAAAGACAAACCATCTATAACTCAGCACTTCCAGCCCTAAGAATATAGTCAAGAGAAAGCACAAAAATATATAAAAGATATTGCAAAAAAATCCTTAAATCTTAGTTCATAACAACCTCACACCTAAAATGACTCGTAAATTTAAGAATGAATAAATTAATCAGTATGTTCATAAAATAGGGAACTATTCTACAATAAAAAGAACAAATTACTACCAAGCCAAACACATAGATAAATTTCAAAAGTCATGTTGGTCAAAAGAAGCAAGAAGCCAAAGACATATTGGGATTCCATTGATAAGGGAGTTTGAGAAAATGTGGTTCACACTGACAGAAAATGGGATCGTGGGAGTCTCAAGTGGTGGTGGATGAAAATGGCATCATGGGATGGAACATAAGAGGGCATGTGGGATGCTGTAGATGGGCTGTATCTTGCTCTGAGTAGTGGTAAAAGGGAAAGTGTATATGAGAAAGCTATACATTCTGTATTAAATTTATTGAAAATAAATATACCTTACTGCATTTAATTGTGTCTAATTTTAGGGGATGAATGAACTACTGCATAGAAGTTATGATGAGTTCAGAGGATCAAAATGTGCTTCTATCTTCTGACCTGCAAGCGCTGGTACCTTCAGCAAGTGATGCTCCAAGAATCTCCAATTTCTTATCTTGGAGGATTCTTGTGGGATTAAGTGGACCAGATGAGTAAGGACTTAGCACAGTGTTCAACACAGCAAATCTTCAAGACGTCAGTAATTGGCAATTGGCACAGGGATAACATTGCTCTTTATTATTATTACTACAGTTGTAGTAGTATCTCCCATATTTCCTTGGAGATGGGTTCCCATTGCGCATCCAGTTCTGTCTTTAAAAAAATTTTTTCAGTATGTGTCTCAGAGAAAGGATTCCCAAAACCTTGAATTTTACAGAGAAGTTCTTTATAGACCTAACATAGAGATCTCATTTTTAGAATTCATTGAAGATTCGGAAGGGTTGTGCTGTCAAGAAAACAAATTTTAAAAGACTTAGAGTCCTTTGTAGCTTTTACCCTTGAGCCCTGGGCACCCCTCCCCAGCACAGGTGTGGCAGCTGTGAATATGCCACAGGACAGATGGCAGCTGCTAAAGCCACAGACTCTCCCCACACACCAGCCTGGAGGATGGTTTATGCACTGGGCTGTCACACCGTGGGAGGGACTGCATAGACCTGCTGGCAGTAATAAGTGCCAACATCACCAACCTCTATCTTGCTGATTTTGATAATGAATTCTCTTCCAGATTGTATCCCAGTGAAGCAGTCAGAGACACTAGGGTATTGGTTATCAACATCATAGATGAGCATTCGAGGAACCCGGCCTGGCTTCTGCTGATACCAGGTTAAATAATCACTAACATCCTCACTGGCCCTGCAGGTGATAGAGACACTTTCTCCTGGAGTCACAGACAGGAAGTCTGGAGATCGTATCAGCACAGCACTCGCATGGGTGGCTGAAAAGGAAGGAAAACACTCAATCACCATTATTAAGTGGGTCCCCCTCTATTTTCCTCCCGCAGACCTTGGCTCTCCTGGTGCTCTAATTTAAGAGCAGCTGGGTCTCTGAAAAAGGACCATAGGCCAGGGATTCCCAGAGACTCGGAGAGGGGATCGCCATCAGGAAAAGGACACTCCCGTCACCTCGGGTGTTTCCCTGAAGCCTGCCCCTCACCTGGACACCAGAGCAGCAGAAGACAGAGAAGCAGCGTCAGGATGCCTATGTTTGGTCCAGGCCCCACCGAGGGTCTTTTTGCCCAGATCCACCAAGCAGCCTTTCTTAAGGACCCTACAGAGCAGAAAAGGCCTGCAGGGAAAACATGCAAATCGGCAAGCCACTGGGCAGGTCTGGCCCAGGCAGCTGGGGGGCTGGGAACCCCAGGGGGGGCTCGTTGCCTTCCGGTGTCCACATTCAGTCCCAGAGGAGTTTCTTCTTGGTGTTTGTAAGATAAAACCATCTATATTTCCTCGCCTTCATTTATCCTTGGAGTCCAGGCAGGTGCTGTTAGAATAAGGTATCCTTTTTCTAAGAATGAGGAAGCAAAGAACTTGGATGGTTCCCTAGCTGGCCCCAAAGACTTATTCTTTAATATGAATATGTAATTGTCTCTCTAGAATTCCATAAAATATCACCTTCTGGATAACAAAGGTTCTGTGTTGATATGTTGCTTAGATTAGGTACTCTGTGCCATGATGAGTAACAGAGAAGAAACTACCATAGAGCGAATCTATGTCACACCTCTTGGCACACTGTGTAGTAGAGAAAGATCACAGTTTATTAGAGCATATTTCATGGCCAGAGTAACTCTTTGTTTGGGAGATTAATGCATTTTTGTTTTTTAACTTTCTATAGTAATTTCTATAGTAATTTTAATCTCATTTTTCTCAGAAGTAACATTCTGTCATTATATCATCATAGACGAGAATAACTATGTCTCCCTTCTTTGCCTGGTAGATTTCCAGTATGATCATTAATAGCTTTCTCTTTTTATCCTCACAAACAGCCCAGTTTTCATGGAAACTTTATGATCACCCTATATTCCGATTATTTCTCTTCATTGTACACTGAGCTATTAAAAACTTGTAATACATGAAAAATAGGGAAGTACAAATATTTTAAATCATCTGTCAATACAATGGATCTCGTCTCTTCCTGTAACCCATTTTTTACTACGTTCGATTACACTGTAAACATGTTACCATCACTGGGCTCCTGGGAGCCATCACTGTCACAGTAAAGCATGCACAGCCCTGTGGCTGCTCTTCCTAGAAAACAGTCTGTGAAAGTGTTCGCTATAGGGGGAGCAGCTTGACAGCAGGTCTCCATCTACTCCGCTTCAACTGCCAGACATTTTCGTATTTCACTTGAGCCTTGTTTGTGTAAAACCTATTGGGTTTGTGTTTTTCATTTTCTTTGTTATCTCATGGGGATGAGGATGAATTTTTTCCCATTTTTTTCCTTAGGTAAAACCTGTAGTACGTCATATGTATCCTGTTCCTATTGGCAGTCTCAAGGGAAGCTCATTAGTTCCCACACAATTTCTCAGTAGGTGGCTGCAACTCTTTAAGCCACCCTGCTGCAGCTTCTAAGGGGAATTTCATTCAGATCTCACAATTAGTACTTTAAGACAGATCTGTGAGCAGAAAAGATCAGCACTCTGAAGTGCTGGCCATGAAGGTTAATCTTGACTGTTGGGTTGATTGGATTGAGAAATCCCTAGATAATTAACAAAGCACAATTCTGGGTGTATCTGTTTACAGAGATGATTTGGTGTATGGGACAGTCAGATGAGAGTAGACCCAGCCTGAAAGTAGGCAACACCATCGAATAGGCCTGTGAGTTGCTGATTGGATCAAAAGAAACAAACTATTAAAAGTAACTATTGCTACAATACTTTGTTCAAGGTCACCAAATATAAAGGTGGTAAATTATTGACCTCAAAAGTATTAGAATACAGGGAAGAGAAGAATAAAAAGTGTTCAGTTTTTGCATGTGATCAAAGTTAAGTAGTTATCAGTTTTAAATAGCCTGTTATAACTATAGATGTTTTTCATAAGTTTCATGAGAAACATAAATCAAAAATCTCTAGTAGATATACAAAAGAGAAAGAGAAAGAAATCAAGTTATACCATCAGAGAAAATCATCAAATTACAGATGAATACAGCATGAAAGAGAAAAGAAAGGGGCAAGCAATTAAAAACCAGAAAAGTAGCAAAATGGCAATAGTTAAATCTTTTTCTATTAATAATTATCTTTAATGTAAATAGACTAAAATCTCTCATCAAAGAACATGGAATAGAGTGGCCTGAATGGGTTAAAAAAACAAGACCCAACTATGCACTGCCTACAAGAGATCCACCTCAGATTCAAGGCTGCACATAAACCTCAAATGAAGGATGGAAAAAGGATATTCTATGCAAATGGAAAACAAAAGAAAGTAGGAGTTACTACAGGTAAAAGAGAGATGATGAAGTTTAAGACAAAGACTGAATAAAGACATGAAAAAGGTCATTGAATAATGATAGGTCAGTTCAATAAGAAAACATAAGACTTACATATGCACACAATATTGGAGCACCTACATACGTAAAACAAATACACTATTAAAAGCTCTGAAGGGAAATGTAGAACGAGAAATACGTTAATAGCAGTGGACATTAGTGTCTAAGATCACCCAGACAGAAAATCTGTAAGGAGATATTGGTCTGTATTTTAGACCAAATGGCTGGACAGACATATGCAGAACCTTCCTTCCAATAGCAGCAAAATAGACTCCTTCTCAAGTGCTTGTGGACTATTCCTGCAGACAAGTCATCTGTTAGGCCACAAAAACAAATCTTGAAAACCTTGAGGAGACTGAAATCACCCCAAGTGTCTTCTCAAGCCACAGCAGTATGAAAGTATAACTTTGTGAATCTGAGAAAATCCAGTTATTAAAATCTGAAAACATGCACCTGAACTGACAAAGTGTCACATTAAAAAAACAAAAGAAACGTATCTTGTTTTGAGACAAATTAAAACGGAAACACAAAATACCAAAACTTGTGAGATGGTGCAAAAGCTGTTCTAATCCAAAAATGGGCATCTGAAATGAATAAACATTTCTCAGATGAAGAAATAAAAATGGCAAATAAATATATGAAAAAATGTTCAACATCATTGGTCACTCAAGAGATGCAGATCAAAACAACACTAAGATTACCATCTCACTCCAGAAAGAATAGCTATTATCAAGAAATCAACCAATAACAAGTGCTGGCGGGGCTGCGGGGAAAAAGGAACCCTCCTCCACTGTTGGTGGGAATGTAGACTGGTCCAACCACTGTGGAAATCAGTGTGGAGATTCCTCAGAAAACTACAACTAGAGGTTCCATTTGACCCAGCTACTCCTCTGCTTGGTATCTTCCCAGAAGAATTAAAATCATCATATCACAGTGATATATGCACAACCATGTTCATAGCAGCACAATTTGTAATAGCTAAGTCTTGGAAACAACCTAAATGCCCAACAACTGATGAATGGCTAAAAAAGATGTGG